>CAKAOI010050072.1:248911-297426 GCA_916701655.1 Sebastiscus albofasciatus
TTTTCAGAAATATCTTGTAATGTACTGTTTAGCTGTAAAATGAGAAAGTTTGTGACCCGTTGTTGAGATAAGTTGAGGAAATACCAAGCACCGCCCACCAGCCGGAGCAAATTTCTCATTTTACAGCTAAACAGTACACTACAAGATGTTTCTGAAACCATTTTATGCAAGAAATAGTCATTACAGTAACAGAATATTGAGTTTGCGAGTGATTGACAGCTGCATCCATTGAATGAACAGTCAATAGGAACGCTCTCTCTCTGAAATGACCTGCGATTGGCCAAAGTCTCCCGTCACGGGCTAGATTTAAAATATTATATAAATATTCTGCCTACTGCTGCTTTAATTGGGCAATCTGTTACTCCGCTAAATGTCAGGTAACAAAACAGAGATGCAGCAAAGTGTCGCTCACCTAGTTGTAACCGCAACCCTCATTTCAGACTTCGTCTTCATTAATTCTGCAGCTATCTCTTCTAAGACAATAGCAAAAATAGACAACCATCCTCAACCATATACATTTTTTTTTTGGGAACAAAAACATGAGTGGCACTTCATCTTGTGTTTATAAGGCTTTTAGATTCAAAAATTCTGTTAATAACATGTGAGCTGAGGCTATACAGAGAGAGGAAGAGAGAAGAAAAGAGATCCGTCCTGATATATTTTGACTGCGCCGATGATAAACAGCTGCTTTATATCACTTGTAAAAGCCTTTCCGTGCTTCCGCCCATGTTAACAAGCCATTACTATGAGTTGTATGTGTTACATATTTTACTCTTCCCCTGAAATGCACCAGCAAGAAAAAGAATTTGAGTATTTTGAGTCCAAATTGTGTTAAGAGTCTGACTCAAGGGTGCTGTTCAGCTTTGGCAAATACACTACAACTCTCGTCACGTGGTTCCTTGTTCCTCTGCTGCTAATTAAACTGTATGATTAACTAAGCGTGCATTGTCACTGACAGAGGACACAAACTGAATGCTGATCCACAGCTCCAAAGCAGTTTACACACACAGATGTACGCCACCTCCCACATCATTACCGTGCAGTATGTCTTCATCCCGCTCTCTCTCCTTTCCCCTCTCAGGTGGAGAATCCATCCCAGTTTATTCAAGGCTACCGTGTTCTGTACCGGCAGACGTCAGGGCTGCCCTCCCCAGGGCCATGGCAGATACAGGACTTGAAGGTCGCCTCAGAGAGAGACATAACTCTCCCCGGTCTGAAGAAAGGCATCGTCTATGAGATTAAAGTGCGGCCATACTTCAATGAGTTCCAGGGGGCAGACAGTGAATCCATGACAGCACGCACCATGGAGGAAGGTAAGGGGACAAATTAATTCACATTTACTGACAAAAATCAATTTCTCTGCCGACTTTACGTCGCAAAGAAACACACGATTTAGTGACTTATGCATGAGCAGATGCTCTTGTGTAAATGGTTCTACCTACTTTTATGTTTAGTTGCCGCTAGTAATGGCTTCATGGCTAGATAGTAACGGATAATGGCATTTCAAGTACACCCGCCCACACTGCTGCTGCTGCTGCAGCGCCATGTCCCCTGTGTGTGAAAACAGGTCTCTCAGACAGCGCAGTGGGGGTCTGTGACAAGCCTGGGCCTCTGTGGGTTGGTTGGCAGAGGGGGAGGGCACAAACTGCCTCCTTTGACATGCGCTCAACTCTCTCTCTGCTCCTCTGTGGACCCCATGCTGCCATGTCTCCGTCACGCACCAACCAGACCTGCGTGATATGACCCCACTTTACCAACACACACACGGTTTCAATCTCCAGTTTATTGGTGTTAACACTTCTTGGTGTCCTCCTATCATGCAGGTCAAATCATGAGCTCATACACTGTGTATAGGAAGAGGACATAGTCACCGTGACGTCACCCATTGGTTTGTGGACTGCCGTTTTGAAGCCTCGAATTCAGCATTTTGGTCGTAGCCATCTTGGTTACTTGCAACCAGAGGTGACATGGAGGAGCTAAGTACAACCAAACGTAAAATATTTTAGGCGATCTAGAAAGGTTATAATTAACTTCCATGAACTGAAAACACACTATGAAAGGGTTAAAGTTCTACGACTAAAACACAGACAGCTCCCAGAGTCATCATGCTGTATTGAAGAGGACTTGAAAACCAGCTATTGAGACCATAAACTCATGTACATACATAAACTTCATTACAATGTTTACTGAGGTAATAAATCAAGTGAGAAGTAGGCTCATTTTCTCATAGACTTCTATACAATCAGACTTCTTTTTGCAACCAGCGGAGTCGCCCCCTGCTGGCTATTAGAAAGAATGCAAGTTTAAGGCACTTCCACATTGGCTTCACTTTTCAAACCCACTGGATCAGCTACTGATTCTTCCCAGGTTAACTGTTTACTGCACAAATGAGTTTAACATAACATCATTTGTTGCATAATTTATTTGTAAAATGGACAACTTGCAGTATAATTTGATTAATTAATTATAGCCTTAATCCCTTGTCACAGAGTGACGCATCAAAAAATCACACTCTTTCTCTGAGTCATCACTCAATCAAATCTGAAAACACAAACATGACACACATATTTTAACAATCGATGGAACTTGCACTTTCCGACAATATAATTATCTTCGATGTCCATGGCGAATAAACATCCATAAATCCCCTTAAAAGTCAAAGAAGAGAGACGCTCCTTATAAATTCAGAACTTGCTTGACAATCATCACATTTCTAAGTTTTATTCAGTATCAAAGTAAACCAGTGATAGTTCTCTGCATGTCCTTGGTTACATTGGAAAAAGGAACTGCTAATTTGGCATACCTTTAACGGCACTAGTTTGCTGAAATGTATACAAATATTGGCTAAAAGAATGTAGTTCAAGTTTGCTAAAAGCTTGTAAATAAAGAGAAAATAAGGTCCTCTTTTTCTAAGTCCTAAAAGTGCTATGAATGACATCATAACAACTCTCATAACAGCTGAGCAAACTGACGAGGACCATGTCATAAGGTTAAAAGCTCAGGAAAAGGCTGGCCCTTGAGTTGGGATTGTTTTCTCAAACTACCATTTACAAGGTTAAGAATTAACTTGCATGCTTAGTGTACTTCACAAACTCTGTGTTGTGCCTGCTGGCTGGGCGGTGTGGGGGACCTCTTCATGTGGTTTATTGCATTCATGTGCGGAAACCAGCTGGACTGTGTGGAACTTGGCTGAACTGACAGCAAGTCATAATGAGACCATTAATGCATCTTCCTCACAGTAGGAGGATAAGGACGGCTATGAACAGGGGACACAAAGAGAAATTCACCTCACTGTAGGCCAATTAAAATGGCCACGCAGGATCACTAGAGGTCTTTGTGGAATGGGGCACATGCTCTCGTTACTTGGGATCCATGGGTACAGGAAAAAATTGGCTTGATCTGCTGATACTCTAGAGACCGGAAATGTGCTGCTCTGCAGAATTGTGAGAAAAACACTCTATCCATCAAAGGCAGATTGGGAATGCGCCACTGCGTTTGTGAAAGGCAGCAAAGGGCGTCTTAGGGGTCTCGGAGGTCAAAACAGCCGGTGTCTCCCACTGCATACAGGGGAAAAATGTGCATTAAGATTAATGATCCTCGTATCCTTTCGATGAGTTGTTGGTGTGAGCAATGTGGCCGGAGGCAGTGGGCTGTGTGACGTCACCGTCATCCCTGTCATCCATAGGATCCACCACTGCTGAGAGCAAACCAAAGGAAATGCTATAGGAGATATAGCTGTTGAGATGAGGATATACTGATATTATGAGACCGTGGCAAGAGGGTCAGTGAAGAGCAAAGACCAGCCTGTGTGGAATAGAACTCCCTGACCCTACCAGATAGAGTTTATTTTACATTACACATGTGTTATATGTTGACAGGTGTGTTGACATAGAAATGTTTGCTAATTCATGAATTAATTACCTTAATTGATGTCCTCATTTGCATAGCAGGTTATGTTTACCACTTTATACCTTGAATTGCAGGACATTAAGCAGCTTAAGTGCCTTTTGTTTAATTGCTCAGCTGTGAGTAAAAACTGAAATTTCCTCTCACAAACAGGAAGCATTTATTGCTTTAAATTACTCCGCTGTGTCCATCAGTCTTAATATCAGTATTAGTCACATTATTAAGAGCACAGTCTTTGACCTTTTTCCGCTGTTGTGGCCCTTTATTGTAATGTTATCCTGAGTCATTACTGGTATTGTAGCCATTATTCATCCTCAGGGATTGTTCTCGTACATACGGAAATTGCAGAACTACACTTAATGCTTCCCGTCTTCTCCTAATGTAAACCTTTATCTGACTGGGCAAGCTCCATCGGTTTGCTGAAACAGCACTACTGAAATAACATTTGGAAAACTTACCTGATTGATTGTGCACTCACATTAGCTAACCAAAATATGTATATATAGTTTTAAGCTAAAGCTTTTGTGCTTTTTCCCTTTCCTTTAGTGTGTTATATAGTTTTTTGTGTATGTAAAAGGTCTGCAAAGTTACAAAGCCCAAAGTCCACGCCAAAAGGGGTTATTCTCCCCCACAGTAACGTGGTGATGTCACCAAGTAATACATTTGCATAATACCTGCCTAGTGGCTTTTATGGCACGCCCTCAAAGAAAGTTAGATAGAGCGGAGTTGGAGCAGAGTCCAAAGAGATTGGTTGGGTTGACCAATCACAACAGTGGGCCAGCTGACCAATCAGAGAAGACGGGGCTTTTTGGGAGGGGGGGTCAGGAGCTCAAACACAGCGTTTCAGACGGAGGGTGAAAAGAGGTGCTGCAGCACAGCCGGTATGAGAAAAATAAAGCACTTTTTTGAACATTAAAGCATTTAAACATGTTCTAGTAGAAACCCAAAATACAACTACACACCTGAATAAAATCATAATAGATCCTCTTTAAACCTCCTCTTTGACATGATCGCAGTTTGAATATGAAACTGAATGCATATTTTATTTATCATTGTGGTCATGAGCTATTTTTCTGTGTTTATGTGCTAGTGCAAAAGTCCAACAGCTGAACAGCTTCATTTCTATGTAATATTTTTTTCTCGGAAAATCAAATCAAAATGATAAATGATAAACTTCCTGGCTGGAGTTTTGTAAACACGAGAACGCTCCAACACTGGTGGCAGTTTGCGCTCTATTGGATGTTTTTGATTGTTTGTTTTCCCCTCAATAGATTTAGGATTGTGATTTGATTTTGTGAAATTTGGCTTACAAAGATGATGGATTGCCTTTGAAATTATGAGCCACACATAAAGTGTTGGTTTTCATTTCAGAATGTTGGTAGGCAATCCAAATCATTTGCTAAGGTTGACTTCTGTATTTATGCTGGTTAGTGTTTGTTTTAACCAAAGATTATGTGCGTACATGCCAGATGGTATCTCAGTATTAATATATCATAAGTGTAGGAGTTGTATATTTAACTGTCCTGTCATTAAATGAGTCATTTTGCCTTCTGAACTGTAAAATCATCATTATTATTGTGACAGTACATCTGCGCGAGTTGGTTTAACAGTAATTGCTTCAGAAAGTCAATACGGTCCAAATGGCTGAATATAGATATCCTCAAACTGAGTTGAGTCAATTTGTTAAATGTAATAGAAATAAAGTGCCTCTCATATGGCAGATTTAATTCCTTTGTACTGCCGGGCTGTCAGATATTTTGCCGACATGCCATATCTGTTTAGAGCCTCTCTTTTAAGCACAAGTTAAATCATTCAGGGAGGTTTGTTTCATCTTTTCAACTTCAAAAAATCAATTTTTTTGCCATCATTTCTTATATGAGTGAACTGAGCCAGATGTTGAGAGCTTTCCAGCTGTTAGAAGACAGTCAGTCTCAGGACTCCTACAATGGCCTGGCTTTATTTCTCTGATCTACCAATACAATCATTGCTTGCTGTTGCCTCACAGAGACACTGTCCACATTGGAACAACCATTTACAAAACCTAATCCCATCTGGAGAAGAAGTCACAGTAACCGTGTTGCTCTCTGTCCAGGTGGCGAACAAGACAATCCCGTCATGGCCCACCTGCTTTGGCTTCTCCGCACTGCCGTGGCATTCAGTGCCTTGCTTACACGGACCAACTGCAGATAGCATTATTTTTTTTCAGTTCCTTAATTAGGTTCAGAGTAGTTATTTCATTCACTCAGTCAGAACATAATGATAGTTTTAATGGGAATCGCGAGATACTGTGCGCCCAGAGCGGTTGTGTATTCCGTTCTGTGAGAGATGATGATTTGCTCAGTTGCATAGACATGGTGTTTGCCTCCTGCAGACCGCAGTCTCTTCAAATCGCCAATCTGTCCATGCAGGTTATCAGGCCAGTTTGGTACATTAAAAAAAAAATGACCCATTAAAGAGGGAGTTTTAATTTGGCACTGTGAGGCACATAGCGCCACATTTCTGTTGACAAACCATCACAGAATCCTCATTATAGGACACGGAGACCATTTTTACTCAGATAAGATATGCAGCTACTCTGAATGCATTTACATGTGGCCGTAATGGTTGTAGTCCATTATGGGAATGATGTTTGCTGCTGGGCTCAGACATTTTTCTTTGGCCAGGGAAAATTCCGCTCATATCTGAACTTGCTGGTCTGCTTGAAACGGTGATCCTGTGTGCTATTAGTAGAGTGCAATTTGGACCTTGGTGTGTATAACTTATGATGCCAGTAAGATAATAGAATCTTAAACTCAGTATAATGAGAGAATGGTGCAGTTTTTAGGTCCCAGTGCATCCCCAAAAAAAAAGAAATCCTCAGATATGAAACTGAGATGAAGTGCTCTGGTAGCCATCTGCCACGCTGGCTTAGAAAGGACCTTGTTGTATGGCTTGCTGTATGAATATGAGTTGAGGTAGTGAGTGAGACAAATCCTTCTCTGACATGATAAAAAAAACAGGAGACACTCATTTTTCTGTTGAACCTCTGAGACCCACTATAGACCTTATTGTCAATCTAGCTATGAAAGCCATACCTCATCTGAATGCTCTAGGTCTCTAGTTAGTGGTTGTAAAGTTTCACGAGGCTGTCATCATCCTAGAGGTCTCAACAGATCATTTTAGCGGTCTCAATACAATGGAAGGGCTACTATGGGGACTAACATCATCACACATGAATACAATAGGGCTCATTGGATCCACTAGAGCCTCCAGTGATTCCAGAGAAAGTCTCCAGAGAGACTCCAAGACACTTTCCAGAGATACCCAATGTACTGTATGTAATTCTAAGACTGTTTAGGGACCTCAGTATGCATAAATATTCAAACACATCATTTTTGTACAGACGAAAGTAACACATTTACACTGCATGCAAAAAACTGCACTGTTTTTACTCCAAACTGCATGTGATTATCATAAATTGGGCATATCTGTAAAGATAAGACTTGTGGGTACCGTTAGAACCCATTTTCATTCATATATTGTGAGGTCAGAGGTCAAGGGACCCCTTTGAAAATGGCCATGCCAGTTTTTCCTAGCCTCCTTCCTGACAAGCTAGCATGACATGGTTGGTACCAATGGATTTGTTATGATATCTGCTTCACTCAAGTTCTAACTGAACTTGCTACAGCCTTTGAAAAACAGTAGAGTCAGTCAGGAACAATATGCTAAATCATTTTTATGTATTTCCTTTGTTTCTTTTCACCCCCCTCTTAACCCATCAGCACCTGGTGCTCCTCCACAGCAAGTGGCAGTGTTGACAGTCGGGAGCCATAACAGCACGTCCATCAGCGTGTCGTGGGACCCTCCTCCCTCCGACCAACAGAACGGCATCATCCAGGAGTACAAGGTGGGATCAAACTCTGCACCTTTTAACGCTCTACCAAATTGAATATTTTAGTATCCTTACAATGAATTCTGTCTGGCGTGTCTGTCTTTGTTAGATCTGGTGTCTGGCCAACGAAACCCGCTTCCATGTCAATAAGTCTGTGGACGCAACCATCCGTTCAGTGGTAGTTGGGGGGCTGCAGACCGGTGTGCAGTACCATGTGGAGGTGGCTGCAGGCACCAGCGCAGGGGTGGGGGTCAAGAGCAAACCCCAGCTCATCATCTTGGGTAATCCACTCACACACACCTGAAGTCAAATGAAATGACCTCATAATGGGGGAGGTCTCCATTCCAGACTTGGGAGGGGGGTCTGGAAAGATGATTTAACAATTTATTGCACTTGGAGAAAGAAGATTGCACTTTACAACGCAGACGTCTACCGAGAAATCAATTGCGGTTCATTAATAAGTGTAGTGTCTGGTAACACCGTGCCAAGTACTGTTAGCCATATCAATAATCCTCCTCAATATGTGGGCAGCTGGCGCTAACAAAGTAGACAGTGTTTTTGTAGGAGCTTATCAGCCTATCACATCTTATCAAATAGCTAAAGGATGCCCAGAGTATATAAGCCCAGAATCAATATCGGAGCCCCAGCCAGATGCTCTTCATCTGTGACTTTTGACTGATATATAATAACACCCTTAACGCACAGAGAAAGGGAAACACAGGCGTGTGGACTGAAGCTTAATGACGGGGGCGGGGATAGGTTGGGTGGGGTTGGGGGGTTTCCTGCTGGAGACTGTGAATCTAATTTCACAGCACAGTAGCCGCAACAGAAAATCAAACTCTGTCAGAGCTGCTCTGTCAATCTCGTGTCTTGCAGCTCAAGTTGATAAGTGCACTGCTGAATTGATTTACTCTGCCTACATATTGGATGCACTGATGCCTTTTTTTCTTTTTTTTTAGTGTGTGTGTTTTTGTGCTTTTACCACAGTTGAACCCTCTCTGTTTTTTTGTTTTTTTCATTGTCTCATCTTTTAGCTGTTCTTGTGGTCCATGTGTCTTTAATATAGGCTCTATTTATTGTTTGTTTTTTTAAGTGCATGATTTGACCTGAACAATGGATCTTTTGCTTTTATAGAGTGCTCCAGGGATGACATATTTTTGTAGGCCAACCAGGAAGTTAGCATTGCCCTGGGTTCCCTCAACAAAAAGCCAATGGGATTTTTCCATTGGGTTTTGGATTATTGCAGAAAATAAGCTCTGTGGCAAACAAACGTTTATGATACTTACACGTTTTGTTCAGAAAGATACTTTTCACAAATGAACACCACTTTTATGATTTTTGAAATGTAAATGCAATCGTCAGATGTAAAAAGCTAACGTTAGGCTATAGACGAACTACACCACCGTCGCATCAGCGTGAGTGTACACACCGAGGCTGTAAAGACAGACGAGTCGCCGTGATGACGTAAAGGCTTAAAAATTCACAAGTGGGGTATTTATTGATGTATTTTATGTCGTAGAACAAATTACTGTCTTATTACGCACAGACCTTATTTCAGGCATCTAACTAAAAACCCATTCAGAGAACCCATTGACTTCCAGACAAGGGAACCGGAAGTGCTAAAATGCAAACTCATTTACGGGTTTTAAGACTCATTCCTGTAGTACTCTATAGAAAATATCTATTTTTTTTTATTTGTTTCCTGATCAATTAACCCGTGAAATGAACCCAAACACACAATTAGACAAATAATACTGGTAATTGTTTGTTATTCATTCACATTGTCCTTTTCTGTGAGATATTTATTAATTTTTTTGTTCACATTTCTGGCATGTTTTGGACCACAATGGAGATGGAATTGATTTAATTCTCATCCTGAATTATTCACAGCACAGCAACTATTGAAACATAGTTATTTGTTCATTTGTCTCTTCTTTGTGTGTGTTGTGTATTTGTGTGCGGTGCCCCCAGGTGCAGAGCTGAGGGACGTAATGACGGGATCGGAGGGCAACAATAGCATCTCGGACGTGGTGAAGCAGCCGGCCTTCATCGCCGGTTTGGGAGGGGCCTGCTGGATCGTCCTCATGGGCTTCAGTGCCTGGCTGTACTGGAGGAGAAAAAAGCGGAAGGGACTCAGCAACTATGCAGGTAAAAAAAAAAAAATCAATTTACATGGTTCTGCACCAACACAGAATCTCAAAGCACACTAGGTCTCTCTCTCTCTCCAACGAAAGCTGATGTCACCGCTGATGTGACTCCATTTGAGCTGGCTAAAATGCAGAACAAAGGAAATGTATTCAGCGCAAATGGAAATAGGCCCTATTTACTTTAATTCACTGTGCACTGATGTGCATCAACTGTGCTGAGTTCCATCAGCACGGCACCTCAACAGTCTAATACATTCATGCGAAATAAGTAATTTAACATCCCCCTTCCATTATCAGACCACGGCTGGTGTTGTTTGCACATTAACACGAGGCGCGTCCAGGTTTACGTTTGAAATATTCTTTTATCCCTCCGCGAGTCAAGCATATAGCTATGTGCCATTATCATAATGTGTATTGCAGCTGTCACTGTGGTGACTTGCGGAGAGAGCGCTGTGATTTCCTAATTCAATAGGGATTTACATGATTGAGTGCTGCTTCTCTGATCCCTTCTCCCAAAACAAATTGAGGAGTTTAATTCCAAAAAAACACATTTCCAATTTAGAGAAAAATGTAGCAAATTGTTACAGGAATGGTTAAGATATACAATATTATATGATTTATATTTAAAGAGGACCTATTGTGCTTTTTCCCTTTCCTTTAGTGTATTTTACATTTTTTTTGTGCATGTAAAAGGTCTACAAAGGCCAAAGTCCACGCCAAAGGGAGTTACTCTCCCCCACAGAAACACTGCTCCTTAACTCTTCCATGATGTTATGATGTCACCAAGTAACACATTTGCATAATACCTGCCTAGCGCCTAGTTTGGCACACCCTCAAACAAAGCTAGTTAGAGCAGAGCTGAAGCGGAGTCCGAATAGTTTGGTTCGGTTGACCAATCACAACAGAGTGGGCCAGCTGAGCAATCAAAGCAGACAGGGCTCTTTGGGGGGGGGCGGAGCTCAAACAGAGCATTTCAGACAGAGGGTGAAAAGAGGTGCCACAGCACAGCTAGTATGAGTAAAATAAAGCGTTTTTTGAACATTAAAGCATATAAATATGTTCTAGTAGAAACCCAAAATACAAATATGCACCTGAAAAAGAGCATAATAGGTCCTCTTTAAATAATATATATATATATATATATATATATTTAACTAAGTTTAATTATAATGATATTAAATACTTAAATGCAGCATTAATTGCTTTTTTGTTGTGTTCTTAGGTGTCAAATAATGAATTATTTCATTTTCAGTATAAATATCTGTTTTTAAGACAGCCTCCACCCTCCAATTTATATTTTGGAAGATATTAATAAATCAAATTTTGATGATGCAGATTCCCCAGGGCAAAAGGGGTCAAATGGGTCACTTCCATTTGGACTTTATCCCTCGGGGCAATCAGTGTAATTCAGAAAATGCTGGAATGCAGCGGCTAGATGCACTAACGCCTCGGGTTTCATCAAGATGTGATCAGCGCTGACATATCGTCAGTGATAAATGAACAAGCAAAGCAAAGATGAAAGAATTCGTTTCATATTTCCACACCTGCTTTCATGAATGTTTTTGAACGTGAGAAAATAGCTGCATCATTTTGATATCAGTATGTATGATTCATGACGCTTTATCTACTTTCTTCTTCTTTTTGAATCGCAGTTCAGTCCTTCACCTTTACCCGTGCAGGTATGTCTTTGCATCGTGCATTAGTAATTGAGCTGCCTACATTCTTGACAGCAGACTGTATCAGCCATTCAAATTGATGGTGTTTCTGTACATTTTTAGACAAAATAATGGCATTTATTTTCCTCTTTCCTCCTTTTCTCCTCAAGTTACATTCCAAAGAGACCGAGGCCTGATCAGAAATGGAAGGTAAGAATCCAAATTAACTTACATTTCAGTGCCAAGCAGCATAATGTTCAGTCCGCCTCCTCAGTGACAAGAGCCTATTGTCATACTAAATGAAGAGTTCTTTCATAATGAACAGAATTTGCATACATGTTCCAATATTCCCGCTGCTTACTCATTTCGGTGCATGATTTGCACTGATGTACGCTTGATGAAATCATTAATCACCCCTTTGAAGTGAGCGCTACCAATTAACGCAGGTGAGGGCTTTATTCACTGGCTCGCTCTCGGTTCAGTCTGAGGTTGTTGGCAGAGCGAGAGGTCGGGGGAAGTGGGGGGAGAGAGGTGATGAATGTGCTGTTCAAAAAATGCTTGGCGTACAGTACGCTGTGACGGGTCGCATGTGGCGATGGAAAAACAAAGTGCTGGACCTTGAGACTCCACTCGGCGGCCGTGAGAATTTCTCGCCAGCTCAAAATGCCTAAAATGAACCTTTGTATCCACCGAATATCAAAGTGTGCAAAAGGAAGGGGGTGAATTCGCTTTGCAGAAAGGGAATGAAGGTCCTCTTCTTTCTTTTTTTTTATTCCTCCCTCTTCCCTCTTTCCGTTTTGTCACACCTAAGCAAGCAGATAAGCCCACAGCTAGAGCAAATGTGGCAAATAATGGACTAAAAATAAACAGTTTCTTGCCCAACCCTTTTGTGTGTGCTCCTCCACATTGTGTATGTGTTGGGTGTTGGCACGTGCTTCCAAGCAAATGTATGTAAATGTATGTATATGCTTGTGCGTTCTAAAATGGAAATTATTGATGTAATTGTTTGAACACCTTTGAGCCATCACCAAGTCAGCTGTGAACAATTCCCTCGGCGCTCTGCGAATCAGCCTCGGTGGAAAATTCACTGTGTAGCTGCACATTAAGCAAACATATGCGAACAGGATGCACGAGGCATGTGGATGTTTTGTTTCTTTTTTTTTTTTTTTTTCACAGCAGCTGATACGAAGTGGTTGTAAATTGCCTTTTTTCTCCCTGAATTGCTGCCCGCAACTTTCCTACCTTGAAGTCAAAGCCTGTATTCATGACCGTTGTATTTCACTAAGACAAAATGACACGGTAGCTTTCCTAAACCACCTAATGGGCTTTTGCTGTCTGTGTTGCCATGGAGACGGTGCAGCAGTGTAGCCGATCTGCCAGGGGCTGTCCATGATTCTCAATTTAAAATGTAAATTTCTGTTGTGCTAAGGCTCTAAAGTGGATTTAGTGTGTATTTAGGCCTGCCTTGTTTCTCCGGGGAGAGTTAGGGGTGGTGGAGTTGAGGGGAGAAAGAAGTCTGATTTATAGACTTGCCATTTTATGCCTCTCCGTTGTTTATTGGCGCCTGTGCGCCGGGCTGCTCCACAGGCGAGAATATGCTGAATGAGTTTTCACATCAATTTGTTGTTGATGCAGCAGGAAGAAAATGAGCAATACTGTTACGGCACAGGCTGGCTATTTAACTATGTCTATTCTCTTTGTCTCTCTTTCTCTACAAACATCCTCTCACAGCCGTCCAGGGCTGTTGAAAGCGGGTGACCAAGGCCTCCCCTGGTTGGCTGACTCCTGGCCCTCCACGAGCCTCCCGGCTAACGGGGGTTTAGGGAGTCCGAAGGGCGGCGGCAACTTTGGCCGAGGCGGTAAGATAACATAAACAGGCTGGGGTTGGGGTGTTGGAAAATACAGTTTTAGCAATGCCTGGTCCGACAGTTTTGATGCTCATCCATTTGGAAGCGCAGTGACAGCAAATCATCACACAAACAAACACATGCATGCAAATTAAAAGAGCCTTTGAGGGCAATACTTTGCTAATTGGATTTGACAAGCCTGATATTTAAGTTTTACTTTTTACTTTTTCATTTTTTCTCATTCCATTATGCAATTTTTTTTGCAAGGTTGTATGTAGTTCAAGTGTTTATTGTATGTTCTCTCAGCTCATTGGAGCCCCGGTGAGCTGCAGGCTTTATGTGTGCAAGACAGTAGAGCTGAAGGTTAGCGCTGTTTGAATATCCCTCTTGTGAGCACTCCACCGGGCTCCCACAGCGTGTTGCATGCTAATTGTGCTAGCAGATAATCACTTTCATTCATATCAAGTCCATTTGAGACCTGTATTTAACTAATGCAGAGTGCCAGAGCAGCAGGGAGTGTTAATGACCTTAAAGATCGTTAACTTCATGTCAACTTATCTCTCCATGATCCCTTTTTCCCTCTCCTCGCTCTGTCACCCTCCTCTTTTTTGTCTCAGATGTTTTGCCGTCCGCGGCGGTGGAGAAGACGGGCACCATGCTGTCTGATGGTGCCATCTACAGCAGTATTGACTTCATGGGGAAAGCGGGCTACAGCAGCCCGGCGCGAGGCAGTCAGCCCACCCCCTACGCCACCACTCAGATACTCCAGTCCAACAGCTTCCACGAGCTGGCGGTGGACAGGCCAGATCCCCGCTGGAAGGCTTCTCTCCAGGCCCAGCAGGAGATGGCAAACCTGGGCTACTCGCTGACTGACAGACGACCTGGCAGCGGTACGAGCAACGTTGAAGATAAAGTTTAATCCTTTTTTTTTTTTTTTTTGGTGTGTTTGCACTCTTTTTTTGTTGTCAACACGGGTAACAAACAGCACACATAAACAAATACAGAACAATTAACCCACACCCCTGGCTGCAACCCAGTAGACATTACAATTGGCCTTAGTAAATCAAAATGTAAAGGAAAAACAAATTATATACACATATATACTCACATTTATAAACAGTTACGTGACATGTATGTTGATATAGGTCTCTCTCTGTCTGTCAATAATTGTATAGGTCTCTGTCTGTCGCTCTCTATATATATATATATTTCTTAATCACATGATTGTCCATAGTTAATCGTGATTAACTGCAAATTAATCGCACATTTTTATCTGTTCAAAATGCATTTCTCAAGTATTTAATACTCTTATCAACATGGGAGTTGGCAAATATGCATGCTTTATGCAAATGTATGTATATTTATTATTAGAAATCAATTAACAACACAAAACAATGACAAATATTGTCTAGAAACCCTCACAGGTACTGCATTTAGCATATAAAAATATGCTCTAATCATCACATGGCAAACTCAAGCCCAACAGGCAACAACAGCTGTCAGTGTGCTGACTTGACTATGACTTGCCCCCAAACTGCATGTGATTATCATAAAGTGGGCATGTCTGTAAAGGGGAGACTCGTGGGTACTCATAAAACCCATATTAATTCACATATCTTGAGGTCAGAGGTCAAGGGACCCCTTTGAAAATGGCCATGACAGTTTTTCCTCGCCAAAATTTAGCGTAAGTCCAGAGTGTTATTTAGCCTCCTTCACGACAAGCTAGTATGACATGGTTGGTACCAATGGATTCGTTAGGTTTTCTAGTTTCATATTATACCAGTATCCTCACTCTAGCTTTAAAACTGAACCCGCTAAATCGATTGTGTTAGGAGCAGCTTTGGACAAAATGGTACTTAAGTAACAAGTAGGTCAGATAAGGTTGTAGATACCAATTTCCAGAAATACACTACCCCTAGGCAGTTCCAATACATGTGCAGGAAAGACCCTGTGTCCCCATTAGGGCAGAGTTCACAGTCAGGGGAGGATGAGAGCTTCATCAGATGGAGCTTCCTGGGAGTAAGATGCAGACATTTGAAGTGTATCAGTTGTGGATTTTTTGGAAGCACCATCTAAATTATCCCAGACTGTTAACCAGCAAATGTCATCTACAGGACAGCCAATACTCCAGATTTGATGGATTGACAGAGGTTTTGTAGACATAAATCAAGAGTGAATATATCTTAGATACTAAACCTCTCATTCGACCTCTCACGTCTAGCGGAGAAGATGTTGGCACTCTTGTATATTGGGTCTCTGTGGACTGCAGCAGTGCTTGAACGTCCAGCAAAAGCAACATTTTTCAAATAAAATGACATGTAGAGGGTTTTTTTTCTGTGAAATTACTACAAGGGAGTTGAGCAAACTGAACCAGAGATAGAGCAAAATGAAAAGGAGGGAATTTATTTACATATTCACTGAAAACAGACCCCAAGGATAATGTTCTTAATTACTCTTCTGTCTTCATCACAATTCTACCCCGGGAGCTCATCTAGCCCAGAAATGTCACCCAATCATGACGCATTTCTTTGGGGTTAACATGATTAGTGATGGCGGAAAGTCCCTCAGTCTTCCGAGTTATTTACGCAGTGTATATATACATTTTTAGTACAGTCATGGAGGCATTTCTGTGTGTACTTTTGCACATTAGCCCGTGCGCTCAGCTAAATGTCAGGCTTACCGGAGATAAAGTAAAGCAAGTGGGGAAGCAACTTAAAGTGGTTTGCCGCAGGTTTTGGTGCCTCTTTAAGAAATGTCAACATAAAAAAAGTCCTAATGCGCTGTCAGCACACAAAAAACAGAGAAATAATGAACATTGGGTGGGAGACGGGTTTGAAAAAGTTCAGATAGCAGAGAAAGATAGAAGATAGCTTTCAAGTTAGGTGTTAGAGAATTCAGTGTAGAATACTATTTGTGTACAGGGATTTCTACAGACTAAACTTCTTTCCCTCTTTACCTTCCCTCCCCAGGTGCAAAGGTTGGGAAGAAAAAGAAGGTGAAGGGTGGAACAAAGGGCTCTAAATCAAATGGGACGTGCTGGGCTAACATGCCCCTGCCTCCGCCACCCATGCACCCTCTCCCTGGTACCGAGGTTGACCTTGACCGTTACCCCCAGGAAAACCACGGAGGAGGGTAAGATACATTCATATCTCATCAATCTCTGCCCTGGAACAGATGCGCACACAAACACAAAAACACACGTCGACAGAAGAAACACATGCAAACACAGAGGTCACAATATCCTGCACCTGTGCCCAGAGTGTGTGTGTGTGTGTTTTCTTTCAGAGAGCTTGGACAAGAAGTAGACCTCTAGCTGCCTATTTTCCTAATATAGAAAAAACAATAGAAATAGGTTTGTATTGAGCTGTTGTACACATTAAACTTTATTATTATGATTGTGAATTAATCATTTTAAACATTTTGGCAGGTCCAAAATTAATGTTTTGTTTATCTCTATGGAAGATATCAGATGTTCGGTTCCCACTTCTAACAAGGCAAACAATAGCAAAAATAATACACAACAATAGCAAAATGGTGTCACATGGTATCTCTAGAAAACGGATAAATGGCTGAGATTGATGGTAAGTGCCTGGCAACGACTTGTTGTGAAGTAAATGCAATGGAACGGGGGAGGGAGAATGTGACATCTATTGACTGAATGTTATCAAAGTTATCAATAGCACCTTTAACATTTTGAATCCAATCAGACTAGAGTAAGTCGGTTTAGGAATGTCATTAAAGGGAAAATTGGCTACCTTTTCTGTGGATGACCAATCAGTGCCGATGGTAAACGTAGTCAATTGAAAGAATAAATTCCTCATTGCGTGCTATATTGACCGAGAGACTGAGTTTGACGCTGCAAAATCTCTTGTTCTTCCTGCATCCCTTTCCGTCATTTGACGTGACAGTGACATTAGTTGGATGCAAGGCAGAACTACAGTTTATTTTAGTTTGGATGTGTTCATCAGGAAGTCACGTTGAGATTAAAACCTCTTGTACAAGTGTGACCGAGCCAAGGGTCAGATAGCAGCATCAACACATAACAAGACAACGACATCAAATCACAGCAGCAACAATAGGTACGACAAAAATACATTGCATCATACAATGCATTAACAAAACAGCATTTTGGTTTGTTAGTTAATTGAAGTAACTGCAGCTAGCAGTGACCACTTCTTTTATTCTAAGTTTAAAATCATTTAACGAGGAAAGGGTCTCAAGTTTAGGCTTGGCGTGCAGATCGTTCCAGGACCAAGGACCATGGTGGAAAAGGCTTGTTTTGCCAGTGTCTGTATACTGATAGAGGGCATTTTAAGTTTAAGTCATTTGTGCGACCTAAGATTATGACTGTTTTGCAAAAATGTATGTGTTCTAGATGCCGCTCAAGGACAGAACATCCTTGCTGTCTTTGCTTGTAGTGCAAACTAGCTACTGTATGTTTCAAACAGCAAAAATGGCATCCCAAAATATGGACGAGGGTAAATTTGGCTGACTTGGATATTCAGTCGTGCACGGTCGAAAAAATGCTGTGGCGGCATTAGCTGTGCAAGAGGATATGGCAGGCAGACCTCCAGGCGTCAGAAGCTCACGCGCAATGCCTCCTGGTACATGTAGGCACTACCGGCACGGCTCTGCGAGCAGGAGATCTCAGCTTTCTTGGTCCATACAGCACACCAAGCACTGGGGGATTTATTGCTTCAATTGACCACATTTACTACCAACCCTGACTGGACATCCTCATCATAAAAGATGGCAAATTGTCCCTGTAAATCCTTACATATTCCCTATCCTCTTCAATTATATGCAATCAACTGTTCAGCAATGTGATGATTAATACATAAAACATTTGTCCACATGCCAGATATGACAGCAACAGCTGGGCCCCGCCCATGTCCGTCCAGGCCTACCGCCACCAGAATTTGGACAATGAGGTAGAGGAGGAGAGAGGTCCCACTCCTCCCCTGAGAGGAAGGTCCTCCTCGCCAGCAGGAACTTCCTTCAGCCAGCCCTCGTCTTCCTCTCTCAGCTCTGCCCACCATGAGGAAATGCAATCCATTTTGCAGGCCCACTTGGATGAGTTGACCAGAGCTTACCAATATGAGGTGGCCAAGCAGTCATGGTAAGGAACTTTTACAGCGCCGGTTTACTACATTTTGAGACCAACTTCCTTCTATGATTTGATGTATTTTGTATGTCTCTGCGCTGGCGACAGCCGTGGCCGGAGGCATTATGTTTTCAGGTTGTCTGTCCGTCCGTCTGTGTGTTCGTCCGATCCATTCTCGTGAATGTGATATGGATAAAGATGAACTGATTCGATTTTGGTTGTCAAAAGTCAAGGCCACTGTGACCTCACGTCCGTCCTATTCTTGTGAACACGATATCTCTGGAACGCCTTGAAGGAATTTCTTCAAATTTGGCACAAACGTCCAGTTGATCTCAAGGATGAATTGATTAGATTTTGGTGGTTAAAGGTCAAACGTCAAGATCATTGTGACCTTACGTCCATCTCATTCTTGCGAAAGCAATATCTCAGGAATGCCTTGACTTCCACTTGGACTCAAAGATGACCTGATTAGATTTTGGTGATCAAAGATCAAAGTCATTGTCACCTCACAAAACACCTGTTTGGCCATAATTTCAGAATTCATATGCTAATTATGACAATTTCACACAAATATCTAACAGGATAAAATGATGAAGTGATGACATTTTGAGCAGACATAAATGTAAACTGCAACTTTTCTGGTTGGTGGAGGCATACATCCATACATATGAGGCAATAATTCTAGTTTGGTTATAAAAAAAAAAAGACCTGTGTGACTGTTCGATCATTTAAAACCTTTATACTGTGTGCCTGCATCACAATTTTGTTCAAATACGTTTGCTTTGCACAGGAGGAGAGATACCTGTAATTTTATTCATTTTATTCCGTTGATAGTTTGGGTTTTTTGCATATCAATGGCCGATGTTTGAGCATCTTATAATACTGGTATTTACATGTGTCAGCCCAAACCTGCGGCCCGTGTTCCTTGCGAGCGATAAAAACAGCTCTCCATTGATTGCACCTTTGATGGAGCATCGGGAGACTTGACAAGTCAGAGGCGACACGTGTTGGAGGGTAATGACTGGGTTTAGTCTAACATGCTGTTCTGACATCAGTAAATAGAGTTGGTAATTATGCATGCATCTCCTCCATGGCGGGATGTGAGCCATCGTTGAGGACAGCTGTGGGGGAGATAACAGGCATGTTGGTGACAGCCCTGCCCATCCAGATATCCTTTATCCAGCCCAATTACAACTCCATTGTGTTAGCACAACACACACCAGCTCTGAGAAAGTAATCAGTGAAATCACTGCAGGCATTCACAGTCTCTGCACATTGCATTTCTACCTTTCTGAATATGCACTGATTCTGCATTCTGAAACTTGTTTTGCTGTATTTATGCTCATTATCTGACCTCCATTGCTTTTTTTAAATGTATTTTTATTCCCTAATATACGGTATTTCCCTACAATGAATTAGGCACATGAAGGGCAGTCCAAACGTGTCCAGCACCCCGATCCCTCCAATGGACTTCATGTCCAGTACACTGGGCTCTGATCTGGGAGCAACTCTCCTTTCTGAAGAAGACGAGGACACGGAGGAGGAGGAAAGATACGCTATGGTGTCAAAGAATCTGTGTGGCTTTGAATACACTCCCGGTCACAGCGTGGATAACCTTGAGGGCTCAGGTATGTTTTGCATGCGGTAAAAACAAATTTGACTGAAGTCGTTTCTTTTAAATGAGTAGACCACCAGGGCATTGACAGTAAAAAGGGTATAGGCTCCATCATCTCATCATTTCTGCAGCACAAAATATGATGAAACCTTGAGAAATTTGGCCAATGTAGCTGCAGATAGATAAATAATAAGTCCACAGATAACATGATAGAGCAAACATACCAGATATGGGCATTTGTAAATAACTTCTATCTGTTCAAAATGTACCTTAAAGGGAGATTTGTCAAGTATTTAATACTCTTATCAACATGGGGGTAGACAAATATGCTTGTTTTATGAAAATGTATGTCTATTATGATATGATATATGTATTGGAAATCAATTTACAACACCAAACAATGACAAATATTGTCCAGAAACCCTCACAAGTACTGCATTTAGTATAAAAAATATGCTCAAGTCATAACAAGCCCAACAGGCAACAACAGCTGTCAGTGTGTCAGTGTGCTGACTTGACTATGACTTGCCCCAAACTACATATAATTATAATAAAGTGGGCATGTCTGTAAAGGGGAGACTCGTGGGTACCCATAGAACCCATTTTCATTCACATATCTTGAGGTCAGAGGTCAAGAGACCCCTTTGAAAATGGCCATGACAGTTTTTCCTCTACAAAATGTAGCCTAGTTTGGAGCGTTATTTAGCTTCCTTCAAGAAAAGCAAGTATGAAACGTTGATACCAATGGATTCCTTAGGTTTTTCTAGTTTCATATGATGAGTATCTTCACTCTAGCTATAAAATCGAGCCCGCTACAACCAAAAATCGCAAGTTGGGTTAAAGAAATTAGTGGTGTTAAAACATATTTGTGTTAACGCATTATTTTCCCTACTGTGAATATATGCCATTTCAACAATAGAACATATTCATTACGAATGTATAAAAGTATGGAAAATGTTGTGGATGACGTAAAATAATATATTGTTTTTAATTTATAGCTGTAATTTGATTTATTGTTTATTTAAGGCACACTACATTTTAGAACATGGCTATCTATATGTATATATATCTAAATGTACATAAACTATATGCAGATTTGGACATATTTATTGATCCCTTTGCATCTTACATGGATTGTTTTATCTTCTCCTTATCCCTAATAAATAGAGCATTATTCAAAACATATGGCTAAAGACACAGATGTAAGAATAACACAATTTAACCATGTTCTTATCTGAAAATATGTTATTATGCAGGCATCAAATAGCTGTGGACAGATCATATTAAAAGTGCAGACGCATTGCTTTTTTCCCTCCTATATGAAGCTGAAAATTCTGCAACCACTCAGCCCAAGAAATTGCATTAATATTAGAGGATGTTGCAGTACACAGTTTAACTCCCATGACATTGTGCAGGAAGAAGTGTCTTCTTAATGTAGCAAGGCAAAGCGTTTGTGTGGAGGTCAGGGTTGTGTATGCATGTGTGTCTGACAAACAATGTTGCCTTTTTGTTTTTTTAACCATCAAATACAAGCTTTCCCTAACAAAGCCTTTTAGTTGCCATGCACATATCCCAGTAGTAAAATAATGTTAAAAACATGGCATTGAATGTTCAAAAACGTATTTTTTTTTAACATAATCCAGGGTTTCGTAGAGTCGTCCAATATCAACATTCCTGTCTGCCAATAGGGTTTGGACCACTGAGGCAGCAAACACTGTGCAGTCTGTTGGCTAGCTGAACTATCACCTACGGACACACTGCACAGAACAAAGACCTAGGCGTACAATAGCCCATTTAATATGGAGTGAAATTAGTCTCAAAATGGTCACTCTCAATGTGTATTACACGATCAACAAATGAAAAATAACAATTTGTGTGTAATTTTGGGTACTCACAAATGTGTGTTCCAATCTACACACAAATACCAATCAATTTGAATACATGTTAAACAAATGCATACATCATAACCTGAATACATATTCATATTTTATGTACAGATGTTTAGCTTCAACTTCACAGATCTGATCATTTTCGCTTTCGGAAAGATTCCTGTGTGCGCACGGATCGCCTGATACGCTCAAATAAGTTTTACAATTTCACGTGTCCAGCTCCATACAGGTCCACAAATGCATGCTGCATTTAAGTACTAGTGGAAAACTGGGCTTTGGGTGAAATTGTATGTAATTTTCAAATGAAAAAAAATGTTTATGTAGCCAGCAGGGATTGACACTGAAAGGTAATGTAGTAAAATAAACATAGCTGTTGTAAAGGTAAACATTTTTTATAGGCTTAAAAGTATTCCGTCTTGGACTTCGACATTGCCTTTTCAAGAACCACTCATCCAAGCAACTTCACACTCGGCACTGCACTTCCTTCGGTCCTCAGCAATACACCTGCCAAATATGAAGTCCATCGGATGAACGGTTATTGAGAAACTCGAAGGACATACAGACAGAGACTCTTTCCAGTTGTGTTATATATTCTACTCTAAATCATAGGTTATCCTTTTTTCTCTGTAAGTATTCTTTATCAAAGACATATTCTCAGGCAGTCTGTGAAAAGTTACTTGAAGCTATTCTGGCATAAACATCAAAACCATAACATAGAATATATTAAAAACTTTAGTAGTGCTCTATATTTGAAAAGCCACACGTCGAACATTTAAGATTTGATGCATTTATAAATAAGGTTCTGTCTGAAAGCCTTTCTTTAGAGAGAAACTTGAAGGCTTCTCCCACAGGGACGGAACTGTACCATTTTTAGACTACGTTTGTTTGACAGGTTAAGAGATTGACTTGTGCATTGAGGATATGTGTTTTCAACATTTTTAATAACCCGTTGCGGGGCAAAACTCAGGTCGGTATGACTAAAAATATTTACCAACATTAGCAATGCAAACATTTTATCGTGTCATGTTTGTATTAGAAGTGCTAGCGGGCAGATTGAGAAAATAGCTTCAGTCCAGTGAAACAAATGAGGAACAAAGCCAGTGTGGTGGCAGTATTTCCACAGGGGGTGCCATATTGCAGATGTGGATTTAATGCTTTAAATGGCATATCTTTATGATTTAAATAGAGTAAATGCTGTTCTATGTTTTGAACTTCATACAACTGATTGCTTAATTGCTGCAACAAAGAAAAATAGGTCCTGAGGCCTTCTGATTAAAGCATTCAGTAATAATATTCTCTTAAGAATGTATACTAAGTAGTAAGCATGAGGGAGTTATAGTTGTTTGTTTCCACAAATATCCTTCATGATGGAAACTTGTGAATCATCTTCAATACTCCTTTCAAGACGTCACATGTAGACTCCTATGTTTAACACAAGCTTGACTTGATTTCAATTTTGACACAATTTCTACGTTCTCATAACACTTGGCGCCGCTGTTGCTCAGGGACAGAGCGGGTTGAGGAATCCGAGGTCGGTTGTTCGATCCCCGGCTCCTCCAGTCCACATGTCGAAGTGTGTTTGGACAAGACCCTTAACCCCCGAAATTGCTCCTGATGGGCAGGTTGACACCTTGTATGGCAGCCTCTGCCATCAGTGTATGAATGTGTGTGTGAATAGGAGTGCTTACATGTAGTGTAAAGCGCTATGAGTCATCGGAAGTCTTTAAAGGCGCTATATAAATGCGAGTATATGATGTAACATTCACCATTACTTAAGTGTCTTGCTCAATCCACTGCCATGTGAGCCACATACTTGTTCAGGCATGCTTAGCCAAATCTTTATCTTTGTTAACTCCCTCTCGGTAGGTAAAAGCTCGCAACAGTGTCGCTCCGACAGCTCTGGTTCATCAGACCATGGCGCACAGGGCACACATAGCCTTGGCCACAAGAGGGCACCGCTGACTGGCCTCAAACCACAGACGGGCAAAGTTGGGACTCTGCCCAGACGAAGAGACACCAACACCGAAGGTAAGTTAAGTCTTTTTACGCTCTCCAGAAAATCCTCGTTTATAGTAAATTCAGAGAGGAACACCTCTATCATGATGTCTCATTTATATCCTTCGCCAAATACCCCTCATTTACCATCCACTCAGCAGCCCACACACCGGCCATGAAGTCCCTGCACAGCGTGGGTTCCCGCATGCACAGCTCGTGGGCAGCTGCGGCCTCAGACCCCTCTGAGGAGTGCATGGTGACTGTGTCGACGCTGGAGCGGCAGCATATGGCTTCCTGGAGCGGCACAACAACATCCAACAGGGCCACCCTGAGTAGGGGCTCCCACAAGAGACCTGGCACAGATCCCACCCACAACGGGCATCCTTCCACAAACAGCACAGAGAAAAGGGAGCACTGTAAGTGTTAATCCCCACGAGGATGTACTTGTGTGCACATAAAACATAATGAATGTAATCTAAGCAAGCAAATGTCACTTAGAGAAATAATATGCCAGTTTTACTGAAACTTTCTTGCCATTTTTATAATCCATTTTATAGTTGTTTTTTATGCTTCACTCTGATTGACAAAGAATAACAGAGAAGCCATGCAGTTTAGTAATTATAGGGCAAATAATGCATCGTAAATTGTGGCTGTCAGTTCTTTAACAATTTGTAAAGAAAGACGAGACAACTCAGATTTGCCTCTTCTAGTCAGTTGTGACAGCATCACAATAGAGTTATATAATGTATACCTCTCAATAGGGATAAAAAAAAGTGTATATTTGGAAGAAGTATGCTCCACCATTTTCAACAAGAAGGAAAGCTGAAGAATCCAAACAATTTCTAGCTTGCAAAAGTGAGATACATCCTTGAATTGTGAAAAAAAATGGAGATGCAGATATTGAAAGTGAAGTATTAAATGTCACCCAGATTTTACATTGTTGTTTTTCTTGCTCTTCCAGAGTCTTTGTGAAGCATCATTCCCTGCAGTTGTTCCCTGTCCCAGGACACCTTGTTTGTAAGCGCTATGAGATTTTCTCTCTCTGCGAGTGACACAGAATGATGTTTGGGAGACGGAGAGGAGACAGAATGAAGACAAAAGGAACAGAGTGCGAGATAAAATGCAGAGCTGTAAATGTCATGTACAGACACAGACACCAGTCTCACAGTGTTATTTTCATCCCCCCTCTTCAAAAGAGTAAACGGTGTGTTATATGTCCGCTTCTTTTTTCTGTCACATGGTGTACAAATATTCACACGGTGGAGATGAAGAAGAAAAATCACGACAAAATGACTAACTAATATGAAAAAGGACTTGCATAATTTGTAAATATATTTTTTAATGTTTTTTTTGTTCCTCTTCCTTTTTTGCTTTGCTATGCAAGCCAAACCCAATGTTGTCTCTTTTGTGATTTATTACTGTGAATGATTTTTTCATTAATGCTCAAACTGTTAGCTTATTTTGATGAAGCTACTGTATCGTTGTACTTTGCACAGAGCGTTTTGGTGAAAATAAGCACAAACCCATTGTCAGCTGAGCTGAGGAGGAGAATCATAATGGCAAAGAGGGACGTCTATGTTAAACAGAACCTAAACAGAAGATATATACTTGGCTGTGCTATAATTGTTTTGAGAAACAGCTGCAAGGAAAAACACAGGTCAATACTTGGAAGTAATATGCCAATATAACAAACTGTGTTTTACACTACTTCCTATTATGCATTACACTAACAATGGTTCTCAGCAAATAGTTACCAGAACATTGTTTTATGGTAACAAAGCAACACATCAGTTGTGATATCCAAAGCAAAGACATAGGAAAATAGGTTTGTGTCTCTTCCCTGCCATTCACAAAAAAAAGAGTATGTTAATAAAAATATATATATATATTTGTTTTGGTAATTCTTTTCCAATTACATACAGTGACATAGTGACAGTGCAATATTGAAAGGACAATATGACAGTAAAGGGAAATGTCCAGGCCAAAATGTCCTGTTGTCGCCTGAAGACAAATGACATGCAGAGTTTAACGACAAGTATATATGATGTTAAACATCAAATAAACTATACTATATTTGTTCTTATGTATTACACTGTTAAATGGTTATGAATTTACACTATCATCGTACAAAGATGTATAGTCTTGACCAACTGCCAAATTTGAAGAGCTTTTAAAAACCTTTTTCCAGTTTTAAAATGCAGCCAATTAGCATTTTCTGCCAATGAGATTCGCGATGCGATGTCTTTCCACTTGTTTTGGATGGTTTTGTTCTGATCATTGTTCTGGTAATGGCTCTCCCTTTGAAGAATCTTTACCTGCCAGATTGGTTTGCCCTCAGGAATACGCAGCCACATACAGTTGGGCCGTTTTTCAATCCTTTGATGCAAAATAAAATGTGTATGTGAAAACAAACCAGATTTCTCCTCACAGTGCCTATGAATCCGACACACTGCATTTATCCACGAAAGTCCATTTTTTCCACTTTTTTAAACTTCTCAAGCTAGTTTAGATATTCTCTTTTTTTTATAAACAATATAGAATACAGTATTTTTATTATTTTTTTATTCCATAGTTAAAATATACACATTGTCATCTTTGCCTGAACAGGTATCTTTCTTGTTTCCAAGTCCATGGATTCAATGTTAGAATATTAGCGCCATATATATGTGGTATTAAGACAACATGGTAGTAAGTGGCTCACACAGGTGCTATACAGTTAGATGATGAATTATTTTACCGGGTTGTTCTGACTGTATTGATCTTACGTGATTCTATTTCTCAAAAACTGCTCATGGCAAACGTCAGATAAAAGATCCACACACTGTATGAATGGTAGAAACCAGCTAATTGGATTTAACAGACAAAAACATTTCGATCTCACTGAGATCTTTGTCAGATGTTGTCAAATAACCATCACACAGCAGAACACGATAAAGATGTAGAATGCCTCTCCTTACAGAAGGTGCTCTGGATGATTTATGTGATCCATGCTTTACATTTGTCTGAATTTTTGATGTCTTAGGTTAAATATATTCTTTCAAAATATCTTTCTTGATGTTTACATAGTTTATATATATATATACTGTCGGTAGAGTATATGTATGTGTGTGTTTGTGTGTGTGTGTGGGTGGGTGTGTATATATATTTACATACTATATGTATACATATGTATGCAAATCTTGTGTATGCCGAAAAAAAGTCATCATAAAAGTTATAGTATATAGTATGTCAAAAAAAGCCGTAGTATGGTATTTAGAATTTTTTTTAAAAAGTCATAGAATAGTATGTCGTAAAAAAGCCATAGTATAGCATGTTGACAAAATAAAAAAAGGACATAGTATAGTATGTCAAAATAAAGCCATAGTATAGTATGTCAAAAGAATTTTAAAAGTCAGAGTATAGTACGTCGAAAAAACAGCCATAGCATAATATTTAAAACAAAATTCATAGTATAGTTTGTCGAAAAAATTAAAAGTCATAGTATAGTATGTCGAAAAAAAAAGTTCTGATATAGCATGTTGAAAAAATATAAAAAAGTCAGTGTATAGTATGTGAACAAATATTAAAAAGCCATAATATGGTATGTCAAAATTTTATGTTAAAAGTATGTTAAAAAATTAAGTCATAGTATAGTATGTTGAAAAAAAGCCAAAGTATAATATGTTGAAAAAATTTAAAAAGTCATAAAATAGTATGTCGAAAATGTTTTAAAAAGTCATACTATAGTATGTTGAAAAAAAGCCGTAATGTAGTATGTCAAAAAAATTTAAAAAAGTAATTATATAGTATGTCAAAAAAAATTAAAAAGTCACAGTACAGTATGTCAAAGTAAAAAGCCATAGTATATTATGAAAAAAAAAAAGCCATAGCATAGTTTGTTAAAAAAATTTAAAGTTATAGTATAGTATTTTGAAAAAAAAGTTATGGTATAGCATGTCGAACAAATTACAAAAAAAGTCATTGTATAGTATGTTAAAAAAATATTTAAAAGCCATAATATGGTATGTCGAAAAAATTAAAAAAGTCATAGTATAGCAGGCCAAAATAATAAAAAGTCATAGTATATTATGTCGAAAAAAAAACCATAGAATATTAT
This sequence comes from Sebastiscus albofasciatus, assembly GCA_916701655.1. Classification (NCBI taxonomy): domain Eukaryota; kingdom Metazoa; phylum Chordata; class Actinopteri; order Perciformes; family Sebastidae; genus Sebastiscus; species Sebastiscus albofasciatus. Next base: position 277,037 of record CAKAOI010050072.1, read on the forward strand.
GTCGAAAAAACCCATAGTATAGTTGGTCGAAAAAATCAAAAAAGTCATAGTATAGTATGTAAACCAATTTTTAAAAAGTCATAGTTTAGTATGTAAAAAAAAAACATAGTATAGTATGTCAAAAAAATTTAAAAGTCACAGTATAATATGTTGAAAAAATATTAAAAAGCCATAGTGTAGTTTGTTGAAAAGATTAAAAGTCATAGTATAGTATGTCGAAAAAAAAGCCATAGTATAGTTTGTCGAAAAAAATTAAAAGTAATACTATAGTATGTTGAAAAAAAAGTTATGGTATAGCATGTCGAAAAAATATTAAAAAAGTCACTGTATAGTATGTCTAAAAAATATTAAAAAGCCATAGTATGGTATGTCGAAAAAATTTAAAAAGTCATAGTACAGCAGGCCAAAATAATAAAAAGTCATAGTATAGTATGTCAAAAGAAAGTCAGAGCATAGTATTTAAAAAGCCATAGTATAGTATCTCCAAACAATTTAAAAAGTCATAGTATAGTATGTTGAAAAAAAAGCCATAGTATACTTTGTTGAAAAAACACCATAGTATAGTTAGTCAAAAAAAAAAAAAAAAGTCACAGTATATATTGTCGCAAAAATAGCCATAGTATTGTATGACGAAAAAATTTAAAACACCAAAGTATAGCATGTTGAAAAAAGTCATAGTATAGCTTTTGGAGTGTGTGTGTGTGTGTACAGACAATGATTCTAAAAGTGATTCCAAAAGAAGACGGATGCAGATGCTCTGACTAGACTGTTCACTTTTCTACTCAGGAGTGCAGGGAAAAACAAACATGGCCACCAGTGTCAAAGGACAAGCATCAAAGCCTGTAGTAAAAAGAAGCAGCAATCCCTAGTGGCTGCAAAAATGAACTGAAAGTTCCTTTTCCTCAGGCCAGAACGTAATATACTATGACTTTATTTAAATTTTTCAATATACAATACTATGACTTTTTTACGAAATACTATACTATGAATTTTTTATTTTTTCGACATATTATACTGACTTTTTTTTATTTTTTTCAACATACTATTGTGACTTTTGTTTCAGCATAATACACTAGGACTTTAATTAATTTTTTCGACACTATACTATGACCTTTTTCGACATACTATACTATGACTTTTGTTTAATTTTTTTGACATACTATACAAAGACTTCTTTTTATTTTTTCGACATACTATACTATGACTTATTTTTATTTTTTCGACATACTGTACAATGTCTTTATTTGACATAATATATAATGACTTTTAAAAACTTTTTCGACATACTATACAATGACTTTTAAATTTTTTGGACATACTATACAAAGACATTTCTTTTTAATTTTTTCAACATATTATACTTTGATATTTTTTCGACATACTATAAATTGAGTTTTTGAAAAAAAATTCAGACATACTGTACCATAATTTTTCTTCCACAAACTATACTAGTACTTTTTTGATTTTTCGACATACTATCCTATTACTTTTTTCGACATAGTATACTATGCCTTTTTTTCTATATACTATACTATGACTGTTCTTTTTTTTTCTGACATACTATACTTTCACTGTTTTTAAATTTTTTTTGACATACTATACTATTATTTTTTTATTTTTTCAACATACTATACTATAACTTTTTATTCGACATACTACACTTAAGTTTTTAATTTTTTTGACATACTATACTATGACTTTTTCTTATTTTTTTTAATTACTATACTATGACTTTTTTCGGTCATACTATAGTATGACTTTTTTATTTTGTCAACATACTATACTATGATTTTTTTTCGACATACTATATACTATGGCTTTTTCATTTTATTCGACATACTATACTATAATTTTATACATATATTTTTGACATACTATACTATGACTTTTTAATTTTATTCGACATACTATACTGTGACCTTTTAAAAAAATATTTCTATAATATGATTTTTTTTCTACATACTATGACTTTTTTATTTTGTTTGACATAGTATACTATGACTTTTTTATTTTGTTTGACATAGTATACTATGACTTTTTTATTTTAGTATGTCGAAAAAAGTCATAGTGCAGTACGTCAAAAAGTCTTACTATAGTATGTTGGAAAAAGTTATAGTATAGTATATTATATTGAAAATAAGTAATAACACTATGTCCAAAAAAGTCATAAAAAAGTAATTGTATAGTATGTCGAAAAAGGTCATAAAGTCACCGTATAAGCATGTCCAAAAAAGTCACAAAAAAGTTATAGTATAACATGTCAAAAAAGTCTTAGTGTAGTATGTCAAAAAGTCAGAGAATAGTATGTAGAAAAAAGTCATAAAAAAAGTTATTGTATAGTATAGATTACTGTGTTACTGTCCATTTTATTTAAATAATTTAAATTCAAATAAAGATCTATAAGCTTTACCATTGTCCTTGCACACATGAGGATGGTGTATCGCCTCCAAGAATTGACTGTCTGACACACTGGTTAAATATACGGTGTCTTAAAAACAGATTTTGTCTTGGCCATAGTTTTTAACAAGTTTCAGATTCAACTTTATTCCATCCCAGAGGAGCCAGGAAGGACTCAGTTAGAGATTCAGTTATCTCTGAATGACATTTCCCCAAGCAAAGATCTGGACAGCAGTGGCGAGGATAGCTTCAGGCTATGGTGCAATTGGTGCTATGCGCAGTGTGGGACAGCTTGTCAATATTTGTATCTTGAGACAGATAGACAGGGATTAGGATTGTCTGCAGATATTGTGCAGACAGGGCACCATGTGCAATCCACCATTTAAGCTTTAAATCCAACTGGTTGAGTTTCCAGAGGTGATATGGGGACAAAAGAGTTGGCATTGTGTAGTCAATACTATACTCACTTTGACACAATTTGGTTTCTCTATTACAGGGATCAGCCCCTCTTCCTCCACACAATCTCACCACCAAGTCCTGCATAGGCTCCTCCTAATTTATCTAGCTTGTAGTACATGTGAATTTAACGGAAGAACAGAAACACATAGTCAATCCCACAGGGCCCAATTACAAAGTTCCACCTGCAGAGTTACAGCTCCATCTTACAAAGATGTAGTTTAATACACTGGTGTTTGGAATGGTGTGGTCACTTTAGGGGTGTTTACTGTAACTGTTATCTACTGCTGTGCTATTTGTTCAGCACTCAGGGGAACAATTTGGCCTCAAACTGCTTCACTTCTCTGGACATTGCTACAAAGAAATATTTGTAATGGGGGATCCTTTTTCTGCAGAGAGCACAAGTAGTAATAATGACAACAAAGCAGAGACGACCACATTCATTTAGTCAGACATTTTTCAATTACTGTATAAAAAAAGACGATTCACGCGGCACATTACGAGCATTCATTCTAGTATTTGAACGATGCCATGACAACAATGTGAGCTTAAAAACAAGTGTGAACTAGGGCTGTCAAAGTTAATGAGATAATAATGCGTTGATGCAAATTCTTTTTAACGCCACTAATTTCTTTAACGCATCAACACAATCGATCTGTACCGGGCTCAGTTTTAAAGCTAGATATGGCACCAACCTTGTCATACTAGCTTGTTGCGAAGGAGGCTAAATAACGTACATTAAGTTTTGGTGAGGAAAAACTGTCATGACCATTTTTATAGGGGTCCCTTGACCTCTGACCTCAAGATATGTGAATTAAAATGGGTTCTATGGGTACCCACGAGTCTCCCCTTTACAGACATGCTCACTTTATGATAATCACATGCCGTTTTTGGCAAGTCATAGTCAAGTCAGCACACTGACACATTGACAGCTGTTGTTGCCCGTTGAGCATGAGTATGCCATGTTATGATTTGAGCATATTTTTTATGCCAAATTCAGTACCTGTGAGGGTTTCTGGACAATATTTGTCATTGTTTTGTGCTGTTAATTGATTTCCAGTAATACATATATGCATATTTTTGCATAAAGCAAGCATATTTTCCACACACCCATGCTGATAAAGAGTTTAATTAAAATACTAAATTTAAAATGTGTTAAATACTTGACAAATCTCCCTTTAAGGTACATTTTGAACATCTTAAAAAACGTGATTAATTGTGATTAAGCATGGACAATGATGTGATTAATCAGGATTAAACATTTCAATCGATTGACAGCCTTAGTGTGAACAAATGTCTAAATTTAATTTCCTCCATCCTTTGTATGTAATCAAACGGCTAAAGATTAAAGGTGTCAATATTTAAGACAGTTCTTGGTGATTTTGACATTGACAAAATATAATAATATATATAATAATATAATACATCTAAAGAAATAGTGACTATCCACTTCAAACTCAATGTGTTTAGTCATTTGTGCAAAATAGCCATACAGATTTAAACAAAATCAGTCTGTCTGATTGTGGATGCAAAAAAAAGTCCTCTGGGTAAATCACCCTCTTATCTAGGTGAACATAAATGAATAATAATGAAAGGCTGCAGTTTACAGTAACAAAATCAGCTTCACACAATACAGACAGTGGACATATTTATTCAAGATGTAACAACATGCAAAAATGATTAGCATATTTGCATGCACGATATTCAAATCTGTAGTGCCAACATGACACAGTGAAGAGCCAATTTTAGACATAAGAAATGTCAGAATCATACATTTTCAAAGGAAATGTAGACAGTGTGATTACAGAGCTCCACTGTATATTTTGACACACGACCAGCAAGACCTATCTGCATTCATTATACTGTATTTTATCTAGCCTTTTAACGCTGTGCATAACAGACAGCCTTTACATTCAGTATAGGGTAGGCTATCTTACTATGCAATCATTATTTCTGCTTTAATGGATGAAGAAAGAGAACATCACTCTCTTTTCTATCTTTTGTTAGATCTCAATATGAGCGGCATCATTTCATGAAATTTCCCCATCATGTGGTGGACAACCTTTTCAGCCTGATTATGTGTAACATTGCCCTGAAAGGCAGATTTCTGACTCATGACATTTGGCTAATTGCAACATTCAAACAGTGTGGTGGTTAACATGCACCCCCACCGGAGACCGCGGGTCCCGCTCTGTGGCTCAGCTACCCTGAGGGTAAGCCAAAGGCCAACGGTCTCCTGGCCTTTAGCTCCCTCAGTGACCAATTTATTTTCATCTTGTTCACCCTGATGGTTCAACTACTTCTTTTATGTTGCCACTTCACATTGTGCCATTGATATGAAGCAGGGAGGCCTCCCCTGGAGGTCTCTGATAGAGGGCGTTTAAGTAAATACAGAAAGGGCATTTGCATACTGATATTAGTATATGTATCTTTGCCTATATACTTGATCTCACAAATCCAGACACACTCTCCAGGTCTCAGCCTCCAGGACTCGCTCTACTGAAACAAAGACCCAGCTCCTCTAGTTGCTGGACGCTCCCCTGGAGAGTGGAGTGGTGAGCTTGTAGTTCTGCCTTTCTAGTTAAAACAGATTGTCTCTGCACTATTGTCCAAAAGTCTGCTGATGTTGTCATGGACTCTCCCTGAGCCATAAGAGCCTTAACAAGAACAGAAAACAATCCTGCGTAAAATAAAAGCCAGTGCATTTACTATTCACGTGTAAAAAAATTGTCTCAAATTTAATTTGAATTAATCAGAGACGAGACAACAATGCCTGCCGGCCATGTTTTACTTAAAGTCTTAAATTGTGTGGACTTTTCAGTGAAGAAAGAGACATATTTTGTCGAAAAGTTAAATTTCTTAGATGAAAAATACTTGGATATTCATAGTTTCTGGATTTTTGAAACTGAACTTTTCTGAGGAAAAAAAGTTTTATTCAAAGCATATTATTTTTTATATGTCAAAAAAAAAATGTCTGGACGGGATCTTTAAAGGTAGTAATCTTATTTTTTTTCCCTTTGAATCTAGATTTTAAAAATGATCCAACCGAAAAACCCAGCCCAGTATTGCCAACTCCAATGAAAGCAGCGAGCAGCACTAGCTCCAAAAGTCCCTAAATCTAGCGAGAAAGTCGCCAAGTCTGTCCCTTCAGGCCTCCCTCCAAAACCACTCCCCCAAAATTATCCTTATAATGAACATAAACAACGAACATGGCTATTGTTAGTACTCACAGCTGTCAAGCCAGCAGCTGGAAGACTCTGGTGATGCACAATGAGTGCACGGGCAGAGTGTGCGCAGCCAGGCAGGTAGATAGGCAATTCAGACATTTCATTAGACAGGTTTATTACAATCCTGCAATAACCACAGATACCATATTTGTTTTCATTTTTCGTCAGAGCATTTGATTTATTGAAAGACCAATATGTAATATATTAACTGTAATAAATCAGAAAATGTCCATTACATGTCATCAGAGATGCAGGAAACATGCTGAATTGAAATATTGGCTTCTACGACAATCAATGCTACAGCCAATAAGTTCTCCTTAGAAATTTCCATTCCGGTCAGAGCGTCTGTTTTTGTTCTGGATCTGTGTGATCCCAACCACTGCCCATTTCGACACACCGTTGCCACATATGAAACAAATTAGCACAGCCTTCCGCAGCTATGGAAGCAAGCAAACAGACAGGATAAACAGAGGTAACGTTAACGTTAGATTTTAGCCGACATTAACAAAACCTCGGCACATGTCTCTGTGGTCCGTGTGCAGCTGGGTTATCAAGGCAACGAGTATTTGAGACACACAGCCAAGGAAGTGATTTATACTACTGCTACTGGCCAGAGGCTAATGCGGTCGCGTCAAGAAGGTAACCCTCAAATTGCAAAAACGTCCAATTATTTGGAGCCATGAATTTAGAATTTGGACTGCTGTTACCCATTTTAAAGTGTAGCTGTCAGTCCTACATATTGTTCCTCTAATTGCTGTCGGGATGTAATGAGAATGTCAACAACTATGACACAAAATGTATTTGAACAACACTACCAACTCTACCTTTAAACACAATGAAAACTCCTCAACAGACAAACTTCGTATTGATGGTATGGTAGATTTTATTGGTTGTATTTAACTGTCACAGTATCCCAACTAGTAAAATGATCCTCATCCATACTTGTGATTGATTTTGTTCATGTTATATATATATTTTGTTACAGCCCCCTTTCTCTCATATATATAGGGCTGCAACATTTATATTTAGATGTTATAACTAACTCTCCTGCTGCCAGATAAGGCCATGTCATCACCCTCTCTGCAGCTTGAGTGCAGCTTTCTCATCTGCCACTGTAAGTCTTCTCGGTGTCCTATCCTCCCCCGGTTTGCAGTCAACTTTTATAGTGACAGACAGTGATGCATCTCCATAAACAAATTTGAATTTACCACTGCTGGATCGAGCTCCACCTCGCCACCAGATTCATTATCTCTGACACCTCCTAATTCCTCGCCAACTGTCTGCTTTAAGAGAAAGTAATCTTCCACAAACACAACTGCAATAAATTTTGAAATCGTAAATTTGCACTTCATTACTCCTGCACTCATAACTTCTCACTCAACACCGGTGTCACCTCACCCCTCTGCCTCCGAGTATGTCAATGACACAGGAAATCCCCCCCCCCCACACACACCCAAAGCCGGAGAAACGCTGCCTATCTCCGACGCCACCTGTTTGTTTCACTGCTCTGAAGCTAATCAATGTCTTCATCACCTCCAGACTTCTTTTCCTGCAACAGTGCCTTCTGCACAACCTCAATAAACCTCATTATGTAGAGAACCCTGCTGCCTGAATGATTACATGTACCAGTTCTCCAAAACCTCCAATGACTTCCACAACAAATGCAGGAATAACATTTTGGATTATTTCAACATTTGGCGTGTGACAATGGGAGGAAATTGAACACCTAAATGACATATGGTGCAGCTCAGCTGGTAGGTCAGAGGAGACATTTTCATTCGCCATACCGTCCCTATAGATATGTCCCCCTTATGAAGAGTTGCTCAGGGTTGACAGCCATCAGTTTTACTCTTTCTGTCAGCCTCTCTAGCAATCCCGCCACATTTGCCCTAGCTGTCATGGCCGGCTCTTTGTCAACAGATTGCAGAGAATCTGCTGGATAAACATGGCAAAATTGAAAATGAAAGTTGGCAGCACACATGAACACACACACACACACTCACAGGCAGTATCTTAGAAACCAAGGCAAACACTTGAATAACCCACTGTAGACAGTTGTCCTTGAAAAAGGAAAAAAAAATAAGAAGAAAGAAAGCAAAAGCAATAGAAGGGGATGAAGGCAGCCATTCATGGTGTTCAGAAGTAGTTTTTCAAGAGAAGAAAAACAGCATTACTCACACGACCGAATCATCCTCAGAATTCTATTTGGTTGCAATCAAGTCATTGGAATAATTCATGAAGAGGCTGATTGCATGAATGACTCAGTAAACATACTGTAAAAACTATTAAATGTTGCATATTCAAGTTTCAATTTAAGTAATGCCCATGCACACACCAGCTTTTCAACAGGTTTTTATATGTAATCATCATCTCAGAGGCAATAATGAAGAAGATGATTTTTTTTTTCTCCCTTATTAATAGGGTATATATATATATATATTCTTTTTAAATTCAGCAATCATGGGTCAGCGATGTTGATTGGAATAGACATTACCTTCACAGTGTGAGTTAAAATTAGTCATCCATCATTCAGTCATTTGAAGTGATAATTGGACAAAAAAAGGTAGATCGCACTGTCGTAGCTGCTGACAGATGTGCAACTATAAAGGTCAGACTTTTTGCACAAGGACACACACGAGACGGTCTCACAGGTATTGAAATTAGCCTTTGTGACTCTCACCTACTGTTAATGAGCAAATATTGTGAATGCAGCCATTAATTATGTATTATGAGAGATGATAAAATGTTAGTAATTACATGTGAGAATGATATATTTTTGTTTTGTATCAGTATTTGTTTGAGTGTTTAGTGCTTCCTTGGCTAATTGTGCACTCGATTTGAATGTTATCAGCTCGTTATTACATTATTTGTTTATTTTATTATTATTATTATTATTATTATTATTATTTCATTATTTGTTTAATTTATTATTATTATTACATTATTACAGCTCATTACAGTACATTATCACTCGCTATGAGCATCATAGATGTGGGTCATTAGGGGCCGGCTACGCCCACTATGTTTTAAAAGTGAAAGTGAAACTTAAAAGCCACACGTTCTAACGCGTTGTAAAACTGAATGAAACATTACATTTTGTCCCAGGGGTGAAAGAAGTTCACCGGTTCGGTACTCCGTACGACTAAAAGATTCAGTGCCAGTATGCAGTACCGAGAAGAGGAGGTAGCAGCTGCCTGCCAAAACCCACTTACAACCCGTCACTCACAATCGCATTTCCAACAAGAAAACACGTGCTAACATCAGGTTAACATACAGTTAGTTACCTCCGCCAAGGAGGTTATGTTTTCGGTTTTGTATGTCTGTTTGCTTAATGTACACGCATTAAGGTCAGACTGGGAGCAACACTCTGCCTGCAGCACTTTCACCATTTAAATAAATCATTTTCTATACATGATGTCTAGTCTTTCTAATTTCTTTCTACACCATACAGGCAATGAATCGTGTGTTCAGGGATGCATGAATCTGGGGTTGGGAGGAGAACAATATCATGCGTTATTACGCGGCTGTGTTGAATACTCGATTCTGATTGGTCAATCACAGCATTCTCCGGTCCGTAATTTCTGTATAACAGACCGTTGCTATGTATAGCAGACTGTTGCTATGGGCACAGTTCTGATGTCGGAGTCTGGTGGACTGTTTTTGTGTCAAAATATTGATATCTTAAGTAAGTAGCTGTGTAATAAGCGGGATAATGTACAGCTAGCGGGTCATTGACGTGAAAGAATTCCCTTCAGGTCGATGAGAGACGGGGTCCAACCCTCTGCTCCGCGTCGGGGATTCTTTCACAACAATGACCGGCTCGCTGTACATTATCCCTTACACGAAGGTTGGGGTAGTCCAGTAGAACCGACAAAAACTTCAATCTACTTTCACTCGATTTGAACACTAAAAAAATGGCTTCTTTAGGTTTAGGCAACAAAACTACAAATTCTTTAAGTTTAGGCAACAAAACCACTTAGTTAAGTTTAGAGAAAAACAATGTGATTTGGCTTAATGTTCTACGTTTCAAAAGTGAAAGTGAAACTTAATGCTTGTGAAAACAAAGAAAACTACAGGTTGTTGGTTTCACAGGGGATGCGAACCCCGGTCTCCTGTGTTTTGTGTCTCATCCATCGCCGCAGACCTCCACACCATATGGAGTTTCATGCTGTCTATACTACAGCGCCTAACTTTCCGCTTTTGCTCCAATTGCTTCAGTCACTAGAGATCCCTGTCGTCTTCTTTTATTCCTTCTTTTGGCAATCGACAATGTGAATAGATGACAAAACCTACTATTGGTTGTAGCAGGGCCCTACTGACCCACATCTATGAGGCTTATAACCACTGATAACGCCCCATTTAATGACCCGATAACAGTCTAATATGCTGCGGTGTGTAATCGATATTAAAACTGATAAATGATCCTACTGTGGTTTATAAAGTTCTCAAAAATTACACTACTCAATACAATTGTTATTAAATGATTTTTTTGTTTATACTGTGGACATTCTTTAGTTACACAGTAAATAGCTTTGCAGTGTTTTCTTTTTTGTAGATCATCAGAATAACCAAGAGCCATTTGGGTTATTTCTTGCACATTTAGTCACTTTACCTACTGCCACAATGTGAGTGAGTGAGAACAGTTGATAGACTGAAGATTTCCCGCTATTGTGTGAAGTGTCTTGAGTGATGTGGATTGTTGCGGGTCAGTAAGTCTACAGGAGGATTGATGTTGGTGATTAAGGGTTTAAAAAGTGCTGAGCAGCCCTCTTCATTGTACTTTATTCTGCTCTGTTCCCACAAACTTGTTCAGGTTCTGTTGTGTTTATGTAGAAGTAGGAATAAGGACTGAGCTGGCACTTCTCTGAGAAGTATGATCCTACTTGAAAGGTGAGGAGACCATCCTTCTGCCTCTGATCCACTTCCCGCTGGCAGTATGTGTTCTGAAAGCTAAGTTTAATCGAGTTGGAAAACAGCCAAGTAGGGAGTTTAATTGTTTATAGGTTGAGGGGAGCAGTGGATTGTGAGAATTTAAGGTTTAATTACTGAAAAAGGTTTTCATTATTATCATTATGTCTGTCTCCTGGTCCCTTCAGGTCAGTTGACCTTCTGAAATTAGTCATAAATATGGAGATTGTAGCCTATTACCTGATAAATTTTCATACACTGACTCAAGTTTAATCTGCAATAACTGATTTCTTGGGCACTTGAAGGCAAATGAGCTGTGAAACTATGGTATAATGAACTTGTTTGCAAACAGTTTTCTATTCAGTAGATACAAAGTAACATTAGCATTCATTTGGAGTTGTGTGTGTGTCCAGCACTCTGTTTTTGGTCTCCACCAACCCCTAAAGGAAATATTCTACGCTATGTTCACCAGCTAGTTATTAACTGTGTCTCTCGGATAGTTGGTGTTTGGCAGGTAGTGTATGATGGGGTTTTTAGAGCTTTTGATGATGATGCGAGAGGTGAAAGTGAATAACTAAAACTGTAAAATTACAGGACCGATAACCAAAACAATGACCTGAAAGACACCAGAAGGCTTCATACTGTAGAGCTGTGGGGAACTGAAGAGTCAGGTGATTAGTCTCTGTGGATTTCTTTATGAAAAACAACCCTTACATACATATTTGATCCATTGTTAACATAAAAATATTGACTATGGCCGCTTTAAAGCTGAAGTTGGTAACTTTGAGCAACTATGATAAAAAGTTATTTTTATAAAGCGGTCACTATATCCTGACAGTAGTGCGTGAGACAGGTAATCTGAAAAAACAATAAAAAAACAAAATATGTTTGTCTCTGCCCTCCTAATATAAGATTTCTCATTGTAAGTGAGAAAGTTTTCCCCAGCTGGTGGGCGGGCTTGGTTTTGACTCGACTTTATTCAATATGGCGGTCACAAACTTTTGCAATTTACACCTAAACAGTTTCACTAAAATATGTTTCTGAAAACGTTTGAGGCCAGAAATAGGTGAAACATTAACAGAATATTGATTCATATTTAATCAGCGCTGCCTTTTGACAGTTCGATCGGAGTTTGATTGACAGCTTCCCTGAGACTGCTCAGCTGTGATTGGTTGTTTTTGTTCGGGCGTGGTAAAAACATGATTTCTTTCACAGATTAACTGTCTCATGCATTACTGTCAGGATATAGTGAAATATTTATAAAAATAACTTTTTTATCATATTTGTGTCTTCTCAGGTAGTCACAGTCACATTTGGTATTTGATATCAGAGGTAAAAACAAAAGCACCACAAAGGTCATGGTACCTACTCACTTCACTTATCACTGCTTAGTGAAGTTGGTTCAGGATCAACCTTGTTAATTAATCACAATGAATGACTTCTGTAAAATTATAAAAATCACTGTAATTATTTGCGGATGATGCACCACTTACTGAGCGAGTCAAGGAATAGTCAAACTGATACTCGCACACATACTTGTGCATTGAAAGACATCTGCGAAAGACTTTCTTCCCTTCAACAGCACACAGCTGCTCTGTTGATTGAGGTTCATACGTGAGGTTAATGAAACAGCATGTCTCATCACATCCTCACAGTTTTCTTTTTCTCCCGTCTTCCTCATCCACCATCACCTCACACAACCACAGAATTGGTTTACCTGTGGGACGATACTGAAGGGCATTCAGCAAAAAATCTGGTGCCAGTTTGAAGTGATGACCCAAACTAAACAAAACAGGAACAAATATCTTTGAAGATGTTTTCATCATGAATAAAATTCTCAACAGTGGCTGGCCTTTTGGAATACTGCAATTGAAATTTCATATGATTTTAAACATACACTAAATTTCATGGTCTGAATCACTGAGGGTCATTTTAAAGGGACTATTTGTAACTTTGTAAGCGTATAAATGTAGCGGGTCGGCACACATGCGTGCTCGCGTATGCGCGCTCGCGTATGCCGGGAGCCTCGTCTCCTCTGCCTGCCTGCCTTCACTCAGACAGATCGCGCGTTCTCACGTACTCGCTCCACCTCTAGACATGAACGCGCGCTCACTCCACACTGCAGAAGAGTTAGTTTAGCTCTGAGAATATCTAGTGAATGTACAGTGGACGTTTGTGCTGAAATAAATGCTGCAGCTCCTCCAGAGAGAAACGTTATCGTCTCCCTCCTGTGCCCGCAGGGAGACAACATCTGTTGGTGCGCGCTGTGTCAGTGAATGCAAGTAGGCAGCGGAGGAGAGGCTCTGGTTGCCGGTGTCTCCCTGCGGGCGCAGGAGGGTGAGGCAGGAAAAGCCAACACTAGGATCAGATCTAAATCATGTTCATGGAGAGACCTTGGTCTGGTCAGCTAACATTACTGCCAAGCAGCTGAAATATAGAGTGATATTGTGGTTTTAGCTGACGTGTGTCGCCTCACTGTTTTGAGCGATGCTCGTTCAGGTCTATTTAGAGCGAGCAAGCGTGAGCCCGACGCTGACTTTCATTGATTTCACGGCCACAGGTGTCGCTGTTAAGAAGCAATTCTGAAAGTTACAAATAGTCCCTTTAAAGAATCGTTTCCTTGATGCCACTTCTATACAAAGAGTGCACATTTCATAAACCATATCCATTCAATGTCTCTTGTGGTATAAACTTAGTGAACTTTGTATTATACAGAGGAGTGGTTCAAGAAAAAAAAGGTTATTGTCAAAGCCTTAATGTATGTGCTGTTTATTTTTTGCTTTAAACTTCTCAAGGTCTTGAAATAAAAAATAATTTATTTCACGGAAAAGGTGGAAAAAAGTAGGAAGGAAACATACTACTCAACTCATCATACTTGTTTTTCTATTTAGCTTTAGTTTTGTTAATTCTAAAACCACCTTTGTAGACATGAGTGAAATGATCCAACATTCATTTGCATGTTTGCCATCTTTTCTAATATGTCTGTGAATATTCAGCAGTGGTGTAATGTAATGAAGTAATAATACTTTGTTACAGTACTTTTTTGGGAGTATCTGTACTTTACTTGACTTTTTATACTTCTGTCAACTTTCTTTTTTACTAAATAGAATGTGTACTTTTACCCTGATACACTTCCCCAAAGCATCTTCATTACTATTGAAAGCAAGCAGGTTTGGCAAATCAATGGTCCTAGCTTGCAAGTTACATCATTCACGTGACGGGAAAGTGCAAACAGAGTGCTCACGAAGCCTTAATTAACTTTTGATCTCTGCTCAAGTCCAGGCAGGCTGCATGTCAGATCATGCTACTTGCCCCATGCGGGAACAAATATTAGATTTTGTTCTTTAAATCCTTTAAATTGTGGAGACCTCGTTTTTTCTTCAAGTGTAAAGTAGCCTCCATTTATTAAGGTGGTGTTCATGTTAAGAGGAATAATGAAGGCATGGTCACACGTGCAAAAGCAGGAGTGTGTCCATCGCCTGCTGAGGCAAATTTCGAACTGACAGTTCTTCAAAGTGAACTGCATTTCAAATGCAAAGATGCAAATGTGCTCGTAACCGGAAGTAAATGCTTTTACTAGGCAAATATTAAATTTGCGCATGTGTGTCTACCCCATACATTTCATAAATCTCAAAATTCTGACTTGCTTCCTTTTTTATTAACAGCATTTACTTGTACTTTTACTTTCGATACTTATGTACATTTAATATCAGACACTTTAAGACTTTTACTCAAGTAATATTCTAATAGGTGACTTCTACTAAAGTAATTTTCTGATTAGGTATCTGTACTTGTATTCAAGTGTGGCTTTCAGGTATTTCATCCACCACTGAGATTCATGTCATGGTACCATGAGCTGTTTTTTTTTTTTTTTTGCCATTTCTGGTTATTCATGGTGGAAAAGTAGGGTTTCATTTGAAACTACACAGAGGATAGGCAATATAGAATTATGTTAAATAATGAGTTAAAAGATTATTTGTTATTGTTGCTTAAGGAACAGCAATATTTATTCAAACAGAGTAGTTAAAGTGACATATGTGTTCCATATATAACTTATAGAATAGGGCTGGACAATATGAACATACAAATCTAGAGCACAATTCAAATTTCACTTTATAACTATAAATAAACAACATCAATATATTTTCTTAATACTTTGTTCCTAAAAATATTAAATTTATTTGGTTGGTAATTTAGGTTGGTAAGGTGATCAGTAATTGGATAAATGAAGCGTATTGCCCAGCCCTGCTCCAGAAGTTATGGCCAAGGGAACGCAAGACTAAATGAAATGGACTCAGTGGAGAAAACAATAAATGGAACCAGTCCATGACCAGGTTTTTCCATCATCCCAAAAGGACGACAAAGCAGTCAAGATGTTAAGTAAAAGCTCCTACAGGGTGAATCTGCATGCAATTCTCTCAGTACACACAACAGATAGTTCAAATCTGAATGAAAGCAGCTCAAATGTACGCAACCGAATGCACAATCACAATCAACAATCGTTTTCTCAGCCTGAAGTGAACTGATGAAATGATTAACACGACTCCAACGACCGATTCCCTCCAGACTGAAATTCATATAATAAAGACTTAGAATAAAATTAAGTGATTGTGCTTTTATAACCAAAAGTAGGACAAATAATACAAAGACAAGATGTACATCACTTATAAAACATTAACACTGTTATATAAAATTTGAATTTGAAGCACTTCTGTGGCAGTAAACAATTTCAAGAATTTACAAGATGGCTGGTAATGACGGAATATCAATTACAGTAAAATAACAAAGACAACGGACAAGCAAAGATCATGTGCGGACCGCATCAAGCAGCATCGCCATGGACAATATTTGTGTAGACACTCACGACCGCCATCAAATGTGCATTCATCTTACTTTACTAGGCAACCAGCGGGTCAGGCTCCTGGAGGCCGGTCGCCCAAAAAGCAAACAATAAACAGTGCATCAAATTGAAGTCCACAGACTTAAACATGAGGGCACTTTTTTTCTTTTTTTTCTAAACACCTAATGAGAAATTTGAAGTAGAAAACAATAGCATGTATTGTGCAGTATTTTTAGAGTCTTTTTTTTCCATATTGTAAAGGTCAAAGTCCTTCGTCTGAAGCAAATGTAGGATATTCCTTTTGTGCTCGCATTGCTTCTTAGCTTTTCAGGAACTGTGAAAACAAAAAAACATTTTTATGTAGACATATATTTTTTCAAAAATAATACATCCACAGAGGTGCCATATAAAAAAAAAATATTATGATCATGAATTAATCATTTTAACAATGTTGGCGGGTCCAAAATAAATGTTTTGTTTATCTCTGTGCAAGATATCTGACATTCGATTCCCACTTCTAAAGCCCGGGCCTCACTGAGAACGTCAGCAGCCACACTGCCCGCGTTAGTGGCACGGCTCAGACTGCGTGTCAGCTTCGTCTCTGCTAGAGATTCAAGGTCTCGCCTATTTTTACAGCGTGCTGCGTGCGAGTCACAACAACAACAGACAGTGAAAATGTTCTGTTGACAGTATATTTATCATCATACCAGCAACATTTCTACAGTTTCAATGTCTATATCTGTAGAATATTCCACAGACAAAACATATTTTACACTTCCTGTATTCATTTCAAAGTAAAAGCCCTGTAACATTTTTTTGGCTGAAAGAATCAATTAATTTATTAGCACAATGCTTTTATTCTGAAATATCCGCTGTAAAGGGTTGTGAAAAAGTAGTTAGAGTACCAGCTTTTCATTTTGTAAACACAGTAGTCGTTATTGTGAGCCAATAGTAAAACGGCGTTGGTATCATATGGTATCTCTGGGTCGTCAGTTAGTGTGGAAAAAACGAAATTGACGGTAAGTGCCTGGCAACGACTTGTTGTGAAGTGAATGCAATGGAACGGGGGAATGCGACATCTAGTGGCTGAATGTTATCAATAGCACCTTTAACTTGTCTCACAGATAATAAAAACACATGTATTTGTGCAAAAGAATACCAAATTTACAATTTATTTACCTCTTCCACCTGTCCTGTCGGTGCCACCTGTCCTCCCTGTTTGGTCCTTGAGTCTCCACACGACATAAAGCTGGATGAATTAGTATCATCAGGCTCCCTCTGAGCTTGACCTGATGGGAAAGAGGGACGACTGTACAGAAGGACATCCCCAAATTCTGTAGGAGAGACAAGAAAGAAAACATTTAAGTTGGCTGGTCAATCAATCACTTATTAAAAAGTGCGCAATGTAATCCGTCCAGTGCCTGAGTGCTGTCGGCTTTTGCTGCTTCCTTTTCCTCCGTGTGGAGTCTTGTGCTTGTCCTGGCTCTCTCTCTGCTCAGACGTAGCCTCCCTGACCCTGTGAGTCCCAGCGCTGCCTCGTCGACCCCGGGCCTCCCCAGAGCCCATCCGAGGCAGCGTGGCCCCCCTCACTTTGTAGTCACCGTGGGACATCTGGCTGGAATAATTCAGAGGCATGCAAGAGTCTGGGGAAAAAAGTAGAGCACAGAGATCCAAGTGTTATCCAAGAGTGATTAGGAGGAGTACATCTCTAATCTCATTCTTGGTTCAGTTTTTTACCATCATTGAAGACATCTTTGGGTTGGTAGTCCTGCTGACCAGACTGATTTTGTTTATGCCTTCTGGGTCTTTTATGTGTTATTGCAGGGCTCATGTTGCTGTCTGTAGACATGGGGCTGCTGGGCCGCTGGAGCCGCCGGCCTGAAATCATCACAAGGATTTAGCACAAATCATGTGTTTACAACATGTTTAGATCACATAAAATGTCACATATGACAGTAAACGTCGAGTTTATATGTTGTAAAATACTAATGCAGTCATTATAAGCGTCTGAGTGGTATGATATATGACATGATAAAGTTTATGTGTTTCATATAACAAATATATAATCTTTTAATTTGATTAATATATCAGTCAAATATTCACTGGGTACATTTTAAGGCCCAGCTTCTCACTGTGAGCAATGTAGTCCTAAAAAACATGAACACAACATTTTCTGTCAAAGTTGGAACAGTTCATGGTGTACTGTTCTGCTGTGTTTTTCTCTCTGGTTTGAAATGGAGGGACACGGCATAAATTACCAATCAGTTGAAACGAAATGTGATGACAGTTGCCGGGTTGTTTCCTTACAGTGTGTACACTGTTAATCAAAATCTGTTAAAACCACATTCAAACAGTCCTGATGATGCAGATTAGCTGAGTTTTAAATTGTTAATAAAGGTACGCAGCATAAGTACAGTACGACATCTTTTTTTGCTAGGTTTGTGAAGTCATGAACCGCCCTGCTCTGCCTCTGATTGGCTGTCCTGATGTTCTTACCCTAACCAATCTTACTCCTTATGCAACGAAGGCAATGAGTACTAGCCAATCAGAGGCAGAGTAGAGTGGTCATGACTTCATGACTTTTCCTAGCAAAAAAAGATGTTGTACTCTACTTATGCTGCGTTAAATATACCTCGGAAATTGGAAGTGGAAGCTGGGAATGACGTCACACCCGAATGCCTGATCGCATTCCAGTGTGATTCTAGTACAACAAGTCAGCAAACATAATGGGGTTTGGTCCAGCCAGGTTAGCTACTGTTAGCTATTGCTAGCAATACCAGTTGATAACAATGCATTACTCCGGTATGTTGTGTATACAAACGCCATACTGTCCACAGTACTGTGTGTACGACTGATTTAATGAGACACAAATAAGACATACGTGCTATACACAGTATATTACTACAGCTTTTTTTACTGTAGCGCAGAGCAGCCATCTTGGATTTTGAGAACGGGGTTGGTGAGGTACGTCCGACTTTCCGAGTGAGAAATCTGACTTCAGGGAGCATTCCAGATGAAATTCAAACTTCCCAGTTCAAATGGAATGCAGCATATGGCACAGTGGTGCTTTGAGCAAAATGCTAACATCGACCTGCTAACATCGACGTGCTAACATCGATGTGCTAACAACGTGGCAATGAAATTTTTACCGGATGATGGCGCTAGATGGAAAGTCAGGGAATCACCAAAGTTATTACAATTAATTCTGTGGAAACATGAATGTGTTTACCAATTGTCATTGTCTTGGACCAAACAGATGGACCGAATGACAGACCGACATTGCCATCCCTTGAGGCGTGGTACTAGTGTGGCTAATAAGTTTGAACCCCCCAAAAAAAACTCTTTCCTCCCCAGAGGCCTTCTCACCTGACTCCTCTGGGTATCTGCACATGCGCAGACCTACAATATCCCGCGAAGACGTTACCGCCTGGTTGAAATCGCCGTCTGTGAAGAAGGATCCCTCCGAGGTGCTGACAACACTGGACCTGCCAGATGAGATGTTGTCCTCGGACGCTGAGCCCCAGCTGTTAACCATGGACCCCGTGACCGATCTGTCCAGATCCCCGGTGCTGGAGGCCGGGGTCTGCTCCAGCCCGTGGAGGAGCAGCTTGTGTGGAGAGGGGTGGTGCAGCTGGTGTTTGTGCTTCTGCCGGTTGTGGTGTTGGCTGTAGTGACTTTCAGCGAGCTCTGCGTCTGTCTCCTCCTCAGCCTCCTCTTCCTCCTCCTCATCCTCCTCCTCATCCTCTTCCTGTTCATCGGTGTCCATACAGAAGGGTATGGAGCTGTAGGTGTGTGTTGGGGAAAGAGGGCGAGGGTGGCTGGAAAGTGCATTAAAAAGAAATCTGTGCAATCTCATCACAACAAAAAAAATGTGTCAGTTAAAAATGGTTTCAGGTTTAATCTGGTTACCTGGGGTGCTCGACTCTATCGTGCAGGCCATTGCTCAGGTCTCCCTGGGGTGTTGTGTTAGGTTGGTGACTATAGGACACTTCAGTAGGAGATGAAGCCGCCCCTCTAACTGGTGGAGTAGGGCAGCTTTCTATTCTCTGCTCTGGATCAAAACTGAAAAGAAAAGGACAACTGACATGAGGTAATGGCTAAAGGAATGAGGGGTGCCGGCAGTCCTGACACATTAGTCACAGCCCATTAGACATGAGTGCAAATCCCTCGGTCCGCCATCAAAACACAAATTTCCATCATGGGAAAACGTACAAAGACGAAACAAAAAGCTTTCTGCACCATCTGGTTTTTATTGCCGAGATGCTGCACATCTCTTCGATGCACGCTTGTTTCTGTTCTCTTCATTGTGCATTTTACGAAGTAATTATGTAAAACCTGCTGTCACAGTAAACTGTCTGACAATGACAAGAATGTAAATTGTTTAATTAGTTTGGTGAAAAGTGTCGGCTGTGACAATAAGGCCGTGTTTTGACAGAAGGTTTGCAGGTGTTCACAGCATACCTCCAATTACGCTTGTGTGAGCCTGATAACTTCATCATAGCATTGTTTTTGTTTTTCCAGTCAGTGTATCCCAGTGGGCTGCACTTTCCAAAGAGCAACAC
>CAKAOI010050073.1:0-10692 GCA_916701655.1 Sebastiscus albofasciatus
TGTCTATCCATCTATCTATCTATCTATCTATCTATCTATCTATCTATCTATCTATCTATCTATCTATCTATCTATCTATCTATCTATCTATCTATCTATCTATCTATCTATCCATCTATCCATCTATCTATCTATCTATCTATCTATCTATCTCTAATGCTGGTGTTGTTGTGTGTGCAGGGCCACAGTGCTGAATCCTGGGAGCTGATCAGGAAGGAAATGAAAACCCATCTGACGAGAGCAGACCAGCTGGCTTTGTCTCTACTCACCAACTAAAATCTCTCTGTCACATTACCAGTGTGTTCATTTATTAGCTAACATGCAGTCTATTTATTTATTTATCTATTTATTAACATATTTATTCATTAAATTATTGAGTTATTTGTGTATTTATTGAGCGTGTATTTGATCAACATGCTTATTTTTTTTATCTTTGCTATGATCAAAATTTTCTATTTTTCTATATTTCTTTTGTTATAGTCAATAAAAATAATATTTCTCACAGCAAATGTGAATTTGTTTATTGTTTTTATTCCTGTTACATAAACAAAAGGGATGCACATCTCTACTCACCAACTAAAATCTCTCTGATTAATTAATTAATTTATATATTTATTTATTTATTTATTGCTTATGTATGTACTGAGCTGTTTGTTTACTCATGTATTTATTGATCGGTTCATATTCTACACAACTAGCGTTTTTTATAAATGAATATGTTGTTGATCAACTTGTTTATTTATTTAAAAGGTGCTATTGATAACATTGATATCATTCAGCCACTGGATGTCGCATTCTCCCTCCCTCGTTCTATTGCACTTACATCACAACAAGTTGTTGCCAGGCACTTACCGTCAATCTCAGCTATTTATCTGGGTTTTTTTCCACACTAACTGACGACCCAGTGATACCAATGTTGTTTTACTATTGGCTCACAAGCCTTGTTAGAAGTAGGTACTAAACGTCAGATATCTTCCACAGAGATAAACAAAACATTCATTTTGGACCCGCCAAATTTTTTTAAATGATGAATTCAGAATCATAATTTTTCAGGAAAAAACATACTTTCATTCAGCACCTTTCTAAAGGCTATATGGATGTTTTTTTTTGTTTTTTTTTTAAATATTCATCTACATAAAAATGTTATCAATAAGACCTTTAAGTTTGATATTTTGTTACCTGTAAAAGCCAATAAAAATACGACTTTCTCCAGCAAATGTAAATGTTTGTATTGTTTTTATTCCTGTTACGTGAACAGATCTTTCATATAATCAAACAACAAGCAGGGCCCTGTTCAGGCTCTGATGCTCACACTGTCACATTTACATAAAATAGATATCAAACTCTCAAGTCAGATCATGAAATAATAACACTTTTCATTCATTTAAAAACACAAAAAAAGCCTCTTGAAGCACCAAAAATGTCAGCTGAAAAGCTGTCGAGTCTGAATTGTAGAGTGGTTCCTTCAGATCACATCTGATTTATTCACTCCAGTGTTACTAAATAGCATAAAATCGACAGTGCATAGAGCAAGCGTTTTAGGATAAGTATATTGTTGCACATTTATACACAAATAAGTACCAGAAGAAAATGACAAATCTCCACTAAGGACTCTTAAAGCGATAGTTCAGGTGTTTTGAAGTGGGGTTTTATGATGTTCTTATCCATAGTCAG
The DNA here is from genome assembly GCA_916701655.1 of Sebastiscus albofasciatus. Lineage (NCBI taxonomy): Eukaryota > Metazoa > Chordata > Actinopteri > Perciformes > Sebastidae > Sebastiscus > Sebastiscus albofasciatus. The sequence goes on from CAKAOI010050073.1 coordinate 1,675, forward strand.
AATATTACCTACAATAGATGACGTGGTCGTTATGCTCCCATGTTTGGAGAAACAGACAGGAGTTACGAAAGCAAAGCGATGTACTGCTGTGGACGGGGCAGCAACAAAATGTATTTTAGCCACCTAAAAGAGAAGCTCACTTAAAAAAATCAACACCAGTTTAGGTGTACGCTATATTTAGAATACTTTCTCGGCTTTATCTTGCCGTCAAACAGCCCTTTCTGACAGGGAACTGAAGCCGTTATCTATTCTCTCGTTAAAGCCACCAGACTCCATTGACAAAAACAGTAATTTTACCTTGCAGAACACTGGAGTTGCTGATCTACCGCTGCCTCGATCGGTTAGTTTGTTTGTGTTATTGTGTGACTTTGGTGTTTTAAAGTGTTAGTTCGGATTCACCAAAGTCACATAATAACACAAACAAACTAACTGATTGAGGCAGCGGTCGACCGGTAACTCCAGTGTTAAGTAGAAGTAAAAAAAACATTTAAATTACTTTTTTTGTCCAAGGAGTCTGATGGCTTTGAAGTGAACATAGATAACAGCTTCAGTTCCTGTTGTCAGGAGGACGTTACAAAAAGAGGGACCATAAAAAGGACATTCAAATTATCATGTCTTTGAAAAAAAGAAGCAAGCTTTTTGTGGGGTGATTTGTGTGACTTTGGTGAATCCAAACTAACCAAAGTCACACAATAACACAAACAAACTAACCGATCGAGGCAGCGGTAGACCAGCAACCCCCGTGTTCTGCGAGGTAAAATGACTGTCTCTTTCAATGAAGTCTGGTTGCGTTGGCGAGAGCATAGATGGATTCAACGGCATCAGTTACCTGTCAGAAACACTGACTGCATAGCTGTCTGACGGCAAGGCAAAGCAGTCAAAATATTATAAATAAACTGATATTGATTTTTTCAGGTGTCTAAAATACGTTTTGCTGCTGCCCCGTCCACAGCAGTACATCACTTTGCTCCCGTGCCCATACTCCTGTTTGTTTCTCCAAACTGAGGGCGTTCTGACCGTCATCTACTGCAGGTAATATACTGACGATGGATAAGTACCTCATACAACCCCACTTCAAAACACTTCAACTATTCCTTTAACAACATAACAACACATTGTATAATTTGTACTTTTACAATCAAGAACCTGTAAGTCATTGTGAGGCGGTCTCACTCCCACGGGGCCTCAGTTCCTTCAGCCTCGGCGTACACAGTGAGTTCCTCATACAGACCTCCTTCACAAGTCTCAATCGCCAAACCCTGAGAGACGGAAACAAATTTGTTTTAAGTCAGTTAACATGTATATGTGTGAGAGTCCCATGAGGCTTTGAGGAATCCTAGTAAAAGTACAGTTTATGCTTGTGTTTGGGCATATCGGTGCAGCTTTAATTTGCATAGTTAGTGACTCAGAGATGACTCAAAAGATAAACATATGCAGCTGCTAAATGTCACAGCAGAGCAGTTGACATTTAAATATTTTTCATATTATATGTATTAACATCTCTGACTGTTATAGCCTCGAAAGATGGAGAGTTTAAGAATGACCTACAGAGAAACTGTGCTCACAATTAACTTATTATCTTATCTCACATTTAATCCACGTTTATTTCGCTCTAACTTTCCAGTTAAAACAGCATTAAGTCATTTAAAAAACACATAAGACATTTTCTCTCTCTAACAGAGAAGCTTCTTCATGATTTTCTCACAAGAAGACTTGCAATGTCTCTCAAATAATGTATAAATCAATACCAGCTTGTGCAGGATGTACCAAAAAGTCAAGAGTTTTTAAAGTGTCTGAAGCTGGATTTGACTTGCTTTTACCTCGAAGGTTATATTATATTTAATTATAACACTTTAAACTCCATTTTGACTGTATAGGTTCATGCATTAAGGTTGTCTGCTTCCTCTGAGCTGCAATTTTTGTATGAAAGGTGGTACATAAAACAATATTTTTACAAGACTAAAGCAATACAATCAATTTTACAACTCACAAATGCTACTTTCCAAAGTTATTATTCTTCCAAAAAAAGCAAACAAAAGTTTACTGTATGTTTATAAATTAAACAAAACAGAGACGGACCAAGATAAAATTGTGGTTATGAGCTCAGTGGTGCGAGGAGACTGTGTGTGTGTCCATGTACTTTTATGTAAAAAACAAACAGCCGTGAAGCGTGACGAATCTTCACAAATACAACCTCTAAATGACCAGATATGGCAAAAACCTTGACCTTGTCTGTATGTATCTCCAGAATGTTTGTGATAAACTGAAGGATGAAATGTTCCTTTATGTGTTGAGGAAAATCTCCTCCTTTTTAAGATAAATAAACTCTTTAAAAAAGCCTTTTGGATCAGCTGGAAGAAGCATCGTCACAAAGCTGAAAACAGAGTTGTTTTTCTGACACCTGTAGTGACGCTACATATGATAATCTTATAGAATATGATGCATTACTGTAGATTAAACTAGCCGGCAGTATATAAAAGGAGTTAAAAAAAAACATTTACAGTGGTAAAATGCAACATAGACATTAATGCAGCAGTAATATTAATGCAGAAACATCAGATATTATAGTAAAACACTGTAAAAGAACATTTTACTGCACAATCCATACTTTTACTTTTGATACTTTAAGGAAGTTTCACTGAGTTTGTAAAGGTTTTGAATGCAGGACTTTTAGGCTGTAGTGGAGTATTTGCATAGCGTGGTATTAGTACTTTTACTTAAGGATCTGGATACGTCTTCCACCACTGGTCTTTGATGAATAGAACTGTAATATGAAGGCATATAACAAACCTCATAGATGTGATCAGTTTCAGGCTCCTCATATATGCAGTCCTTCTTCTCCTTCTGTTAAAGAATAAATGAAAAAGAGAAAATTAAAGACTTAGCACCAGCTATTGTTAAACACACTGCACATAATGCACCTAGAATGAACAAATATGAACACAAAAAAAATTGATTTGGGCGTTTTTAAGTAACGTTAACGTTAACGTAGCTAACGTTGGTCAGACCGTGGATCCATCTAATCAGGAGCTTTGCTGCTGAACGGTTAAAAGGTGTGTAGTTTTTGGTCGTAACAGCACCTGTTAAACACCTTTAAATGCAAAGGAAGGAGGGAAAAGTGCATTGAGGAACTTAAGCATTTATGGAGGTTAACAACTATCAGATCTGTTGCTATGGAAACCGCACTGGAGCGGAAACTGGTAAAAAAAAGGATTACCGTAACTTCATACATGGAACTAAATTTGGTAAATGTTATCTTTCAGCTTGAGCAGCTCTGTTAGCTTATCTACAGTAATGCAAACTAGAGACCATCTTTGGACGGGATTATACCAGCCGTGACACCAAATCAGGCCATGGCCGTGAAGTGGGGGGGGCCCCTTCCTCACTTCCTACACCCCCGTACTTCCAGCACCCTTTGCTCGGCCCACACCAATCTTCGAACTCTGCCTTCATTTTGATCTCAACTACACGTCTAAAGTTTTGTGACTGCATCTCGCACGCTTGTGACGCTATCACGGTGACAATCTGTCCACAGACAGACAGACGGATAAGCGTAAAACAGTTGGTATCTTTGCACTTACACACACACACACACACACACACACACACACACACACACACACACACACACACACACACACACACATATAGTTAGATATTGTTGAACATGTAGGCATTTCCAAATGTTGTTTTAATAGCTTGACAAGTACAGTTACAGGTGGTACTCAGGTGGATTTGATTAAGCCAATCAATGCAGGAGAGCTAACATTACAGGTGCAATTAACCAGCAACAATTAACTTGGAGAGTGTGATTTTAGTTTTAGTTCAGTCTCTGTTCTCAATGTTATTGCTGATTATTTATGGCTTTTTATTGTATTTTGCCAATTAACTACCTCAATTGAATCTATCTATCTATAAACTCAGCAGCGCAGTCTGGTAAAACAAAGTGTTTTGGTCATCGTGCTGCTCACCTGTTGTCGTCTGCGTAGCACAAAAGCACCAATGCACACAGCCATTATTAGGCCCTGGAGGATGATGAAAGCATCCTTCATCTTGCTCCTGTACTCTGCTTGGGGAACGTCAGTGAGTCCTGTGAGAGGAAAGATGTGTGTTTTAAAGAGTGCATCAATAAATTATCATTGCATCATGTATCTGTATAGGTTTGCATAAGACATATATTGTCCCAGCTACTTACTGGCAACTTGCAGTCCAGTCCCAGGTCCCCATGTGTTGTTTAACTTGCAGAAGTACACTTTGCTGTCCTCTATGAGCACGTCATGGATTAAGAGGAAGGCGTTTCGGTTCAGACGGTGGTCATGAAATGTAAACTTTTCTCCTGCCTTTATCTTCTCTTTGTCCGCGTTGTACTCATCGGCTTGGTACCACTGCACCTCGGCCGGTGAGTGTTTCTCAGGGGATAAGCAGTAAATGCCCACATTGTGTCTGGTTTTCACACCGTAGAACCGGGGCTTCTGGGTAACCTTAGGGCCGGGGTTTTGGGCCGCTGAGGGGACATCGTGACACAGTTACAGCAGCAGTTACTGTAAATCTCACAACATGTATGCAGATGATGCAAAAGTCTATTCAAGTGTGCTGTTAGTATACTTCTTTTAAACTTAAAATAAGAGAGTATACATTCAGTTTACTTTTTATGTCCATTATTCATTGATGGTCTAATCTAATGCTTAAAATACAAATCGATTAGTTGATTGATAGAAAATGTATCAAAAACAATTTTGACAATCATTGAGGTCATTTATGAAGCAAAAATCTGCTTATTCCAGCCTCTCAAACGTCAAGGTTGACTGCTTTCCTGACTGTAAATTGAATATTTAGTCTTTTAATTCGATAAACTTTCGTCACTTTTGGCTTTGGGAAGTTTTTACGGCTACTTTTCACTTTTCATAGACGAAACAAGTAATCTATTTATCTAAAAAGTCAGATTACTCGTAATCAAAATAATCATTAGTTGCAGCCCTAGATTAATCAGATAATCGTTCTACTAATCGGGATTAGTAGTCATGTGTTCATCACCATTAGGCAGTGAAAAGAATTGTTTTGTATAAACGTATATGTAGGACAAGGCGGAGGATAATAGAGTTAATACACATCGAAGTTGTGGTGCGTTTGTTGTTCGAGTCTATTTATCCATGTTGGGAATTCATAGTTAATATAATGCTTTGTTTTTATGCTTAGTTTTCTTCTATCTCCAATATCTTTCTCTAAAAACGGACTACAGATCTGAAATAAAGTAACCTGATGGTCAGTTGATTAAATGAGATAACTTGGTCCACAGCAGGTAAACTGTATATACAGTATATTAAAATAAGCAGTCTTTGTCTCAGAAGACAACTTCCTCTTTTCCCCGCAGATGGCCAGGAAGTAATGGTATTGTGGAGTCAAAAATAACATGCAAAACACCTGTTGGCATTGTAGCTGTGGCTAAAGAGGCATAAAAAAGTACAATTAAATGACAATGTAAAGCATTATGAAATGATTAGGTGAATAAAAAAAGCTTTAATGACATTTTGCTAATGTTAATATTTAGCACAAAGACTGTAATTGTTGCATTATCCTTTAACATTTCTACATCATTAATTAAATTGATCATATAAGCAAGAGATTACCTGAGATACTGATCAAAGCGAGCCCACAGCATCCAGCCAGCAACCAGCGCATGACGACATGCAAAAGAAACTAAATATCTCGAATGCTGATGTCCACACACAAGTACGTCGAAATCTGTCTGCAGGCATGAATGTGTTGTGAACAAGAAGAAGAAGTGTCTGCAGCAGTGGGTGGGCTCTCTGTCTGTCACCACACAGGCAAATCAGGGGAAGAAGAACACCGTAACGCTGAACCAAAATAACTTCTAACAGCCCACACATTTAACATCAAAACTAATTTCATTCACATATGTTCTGTTTTTTTAGATACGACTGAAACAAGATGGCAAACTTGAACATTAGGGGGTTTGAAAGATACATTTGGAGAGTTTCTTTTTAGACAACAAACATTTATGTGAAAGAAACTTATCAGGACTAAGGCTTGGTGTTGTTTGACATTCGATACTCGTGCCGCTACCCGAGTGCACTGGTGCACTTTTCATTTAAATAAAAATGTTTGACACAATTTAATTTAGACAATTCGTATAAGGGTGCTCGTTTATTTTCCAACATTTAACATAAAGAACTGTTTTTGTTAAAAGGTACAGTGTGTAGGATTTGGCGGCATCTAGTGGTGAAGTTGCAACCAGCTGAGTACCCCCCTCCGCTCACTCCTCCCTTTCCAAGACTGCGATAACGTGAAGTGCAAAACCGTGGTAACGCCGTTCACCTCGCTCAGAGGCCATCCTTACCATAATAACACTACTTTAGGAGCAATGGAAGTCAGACGGCGGTTGGTGGTATATACTACGGTTTTGCACTTTTGCCAAATCCTCATGTCGGAGAACTACGGTGGCCTTCAGGTTCACGTAAAAAAACACAAAACTCTCCCTATGTAGGTATAAACGGCTCATTCTAAGGTAACGAAAACACAAATATTCTTAGTTTCAGGTGATTGTACACTAATGAAAACATAGTTATGAACATTATATTCCATTTCCACTCGTAGATCTCCTGAAGTGTTACACACTGTTCCTTCACTCATTCCTTGAAACAGTCTTAAAGGGGCTCTATGTAAGAATCAGAAATTGCTTGTTAACAGTGACACCTTTGGCCGTTAAGTCAACAACAGTCAGCGTCCTGTCCGGCATCATGTTGATTAACGTTAGCCAGCTAAAACCACAATATCACTGTATATTTTACATGCTTGGCAGTAATGTTAGCTTACCTGTCCAATAGGAATTTTTCCAGCTCCGGGTCCGTTTTGATGCCCAAATCCAAACAAATCAAAATTCCCTCCATGAATTGAAGGCCCAGTTGATGTTGATCCTAGTTTTCCTCCGACATCGGTCATATTCCTGTTTTGCAAACAGGCTTCACTAGATATAACTTTGTTTTTTTTTGTGCTTCTGTAGAGTTTGCGTCTGAGTTTCTAACCAAACGTTACGGTTGCACTGTTGGCCTTGTACCGGAGCTGAAGAGAGTAAAGACACTCGCGAGCACACTCAACCGTTGGATTTTCCCGGAAAAAAACGTCCTGCATTCTTCACATTAAAAGCAGTCTACAGGCCGGTAGAGGAAACCCAGAAAATCACGGAAGGTCTCATTTTTTAGGTTAGGTTACAACCTGTTCACATATCGGCAATAAAAAAACAATTTAAAAAATGTTTATACTGTATGTGTAAAAACTTACATACAGTCCCTTTAATTTTCTGTAAACGGTGAGTGCAATTGTCACAACTTTTTGACGGGACATCACAACTCTATTGCATGTTTGCAAAAAATTAGCAACTCACCCAAAAAGATTTCATTCACACTTCAAAACCTAGTTATTGTGTCAGTAAATTGGCACCAAAATGAAAAGTTGTTTTTGTCATCGTGTGATCCAAAATGGTCAAAATGTTCAGATGTTTTTTCACCACGGCGCTCAACCCTGGAGATGTTCCTTATATGCAAATCTCTGTTTCGTTCTACTTTATGTTGACACTGACTGCTTACTGTACTTATACCAGGATGTCATGTTTTATCTACCTGAAGGCTGTTGTGTATCGCAGTGAGCTGTTTAGAATACCATTTCAACGGCAGGTAAAAGTCAATACTGTAGGCTACAATACACGGAAACAGGATATGCACATTTGTGTCTACAGTAAATGTATTTGTGTAGCAATGTATTATTATTAGTACTGTAAACGGAAAAGTCCCCTTTGAGCTTTCACGTAAAGTCTTATACAGTGAACAGAAAATGTGCCACAAAATGACACCCACGCCAATAATAATAAAAAACAGTTGTTCTCATTCGCTTTGGCTCAATTATCAAATGAGAATGAAATTTACTAATGACGTTTGTTTTACTGTTTTCTGATGTTTTTTGACCAAATATAGAGAAAATAATTAATAGATTAATCTATAATTAAAATAATTGTTAGTTGCAGCCCTAATTATTTGTGCTTGCTGGGCAGTAAATCGATATAATATCAATATCATCTTAGATTCTGGATATCATAACATGGCATTGGAGTTGTCTTTTTCTCGTTTTAAAGGCTGCATTACAGTAAAGTGATGTCTTTTTCTCAACTTACCAGACTGCTCTAGCTGTTCTATTGTCATTATATCCACATTACTTATCAAAAATCTCATTGTGTTAATATTTGGGAAAGCACCAATTATCAATCTTACAATATTTTTGCAATATCGATATATATCGATTGACTCCATATGGCTCAGCCCTACTGGACATCAAGCTGATGAAAACAGCCACCGCATGCAGGGGCGTAAAGCAGCACTACTCTGCCAGGCAGCCACAACTCAAAGTACCAACACATCGCTCTTAAGTAACTTCAGTCAGCGTTGGATGAAAGGCATACTGTAGCATGCAACCACAACAATATGCAAATAAATCAGACGGTCCACCTCCTTATTTCTTGTAAGAGGGAGTTCTCATTTCCGTCTGTTGACACGCACAAAGAGATTAAGAGAGACACTATGTAGTGCTGAAATAAACAGTTCTGTTTGAGGCAAGATTTCAATGCTGGAGATGAAAAGATGATAAATGTTTAGCTTAGAGCTCCATTATTGTCTAAAATGTATTATAAATGAACTTGTACTATTTATTTCTTCAACTCTAACATCAAGCCAATGCTATGTAAATACACTCACCGGCCACTTTATTAGGCACACCTGTTCAATTGCTTGTTAACACAAATAGCTAATCAGCCAATCACATGGCAGCAACTCAATGCATTTAGGCATCTAGAGGTGGTGAAGACGACTTGCTGAAGTTCAAACCGAGCATCAGAATGGGGAAGAAAGGGGATTTAAGTGACTTTGAACGTGGCATGGTTGTTGGTGCCAGATGGGCTGGTCTGAGTATTTCAAAAACTGCTGATCTACTGGGATTTTCACGCACAACCAT
>CAKAOI010050074.1:2704-22269 GCA_916701655.1 Sebastiscus albofasciatus
TCAGTCTGCCTATTTAAAGGGTGAAAAGTAGTCACTGTGCTGTTTGGTATCATGGTGTGTACCACACTGAACATGGACCACAGAATGCTAAGGAGAGAATTGTCTCAGGAGATTAGAAAGAAAATTCTAGACCTTCATGTTAAAGGTAGAGGCTATAAGGCCATCTCCAAGCAGCTTGATGTTCCTGTGACTACAGTTGCACATATTATTCAGAAGTTTAAAGTCCACGGGACTGTAGCCAACCTCCCTGGACGTGGCCGCAAGAGGAAAATTGATGACAAATTGAAGAGACGGATAATACGAATGGTAACCAAAGAGCCCAGAACAACTTCCAAAGAGATTAGAGGTGAACTCCAAGGTCAAGGTACATCAGTGTCAGATCGCACCATCCGTCACTGTTTGAGCCAAAGTGGACTTAATGGAAGACGACTGAGGAGGACACCAAATCATAAAGAAGCGAGACTGGAATTTGCCAAAATGCATATTGACAAGCCACAAAGCTTCTGGGAGAATGTCCTTTGGACAGATGAGGCAAAACTGGAGCTTTTTGACAAGTCACATCAGCTCTATGTTCACAGACGCAAAAATGAAGCATACAAAAAAATTACACTGTATCTACAGTGAAACATGGAGGAGGCTCGGTTATGTTCTGGGGCTGCTTTGCTGCATCGGGCACAGGGTGTCTTCAATCTGTGCAGGGTGCAATGAAATCTCAAGACTATCAAGGCATTCTGGAGCGAAATGTGCTGCCCAGTGTCAGAAAGCTTGGTCTCAGTTGCAGGTCATGGGTCCTCAAACAGGATAATGACCCAAAACACAGCTAAAAACACCCAAGAATGGCTAAGAACAAAACATTGGACTATTCTGAAGTGGCCTTCTATGAGCCCTGATCTAAATCCTATTGAACATCTGTGAAAGGAACTGAAACATGCAGTCTGGAGAAGGCACCCTTCAAGTCTGAGACAGCTGGAGCAGTTTGCTCAGAAGGAGTGGGCCAAAATACGACGGGGTCGACAGGTGCAGAAATCTCATTGAGAGTTACAGAAATCTCTTGATTGCCTCAAAAAGTTGTGCAACAACATATTAAGTTAAGGGTACCATCATTTTTGTCCAGGCCAGTTTCATTAGTTTGTTTTTTAAAATGATTCTGTTGAACCACAATTCAAAAGCAATGTCTGATTTTCATTAGTTCATTTTCAGTACATTTTTATTTATTATTACTTTTGTCAGTTTCGAGTTATTTCAGTGACCATAGTGGGTTTTTCTTTCTTTAACGGAAGGGTACCAACAATTTTGTCCACGTCTGTATGTTGGTCTTTAACCTTCGAGTCTATAATATATTGTGTACTATTCATTAACTTTATGGTCAAGTCAGTACATCACTGCCAGGCTGAGGGCTGTGTCAAGCATATTTAAGATATTTGATTGCATAAAGCTTGTTGAACATTAATGATTTAGCAGGCCAGCTCTTAGAGGTGGTGAGTGCTCTCAGCCTGCGTCTCTCTCCAAAGACTGCAGTCACATGTCACAGTCACAAGTGTGTGAATACGTCTGTGTGCTGTTAAGAATAAGAGATTAAAAAACATGTGCAGAACTGTGGAGAAGGCACACAGGTTGTTAGAGGTTCTTCCTTTGTGTGTATCTATTTCAAAGGACATCATTTTTCCAATAAAGTGATGACATGACCCGATGTACTAGCAAAGGGAAGGCAGAGCTTTTCAACCTGTGGTCTGGCATAAAGTATGAATAATGAGAGGAGAATGAATAAGCAAAAGAGAACATCTCCATGACAGAGAGAGTGATACTTACTCTTACGTAGTACCTGTGATCCCTTTTATACATGCTGGCTTCATGCAACATGTATCTACATTTATACAACCACTTCTCATTAGCTTTTAATAACAAGTTATGATATCTTGTGCAGATAAACTGCTAAATTAATTTACTGTACCTGCAACTATGCGTGTTGCACATATGTATGTGTTCGACTGTAGTGTGGGGTGAATCCTGGGTGGATTTGTGACACAATGTTAAGCACTCTGAGAGGTTTATTACATTTAGAAATGGACTTGTATAATTACTGGCTTAAATGCATCTTTGGCCATCAAATTCATTCATGTAATTACTATATTTCAGAAATCTATGTTGCATAAAATGACTTGTTGATGGTGACTATCAAGTAAAAAGAAAAACCTCTTTTCCTAAATCGCAAAAATGTGCAGTATGAATAGCCTTTGCTACGCGCCTGGCTAGAAGAAGATACTACTTAAATGGAAAGAAAGATTCCCTCCAACTTTTAATCAGAGACATTATGCATCATCTGACACTAGAAAACAATTGTTGTGCTACAAGAGGCTGTGCCCTCAGCTTTTACACCGTTTGGCAACCAGTTCTGGATCAGGTAGAAAAGATGGACGCCTCAGACATTTCATATGTATAGATATACAGTAAACCCCCTCCATCCCTTTAGTTTGTTATTTTTTACCTCCTACTTATTTGGTTTCCTTGTGTGTTTATAAATCGTTTATCCTACTGACCATTGAACTTATGTTTTGATATGTCATATTGCTAATTTGTAATGGTGCAACAGGTAGCCTCTCCTGTGTGCCAAGCATGTAGGGATGGGATTTTGTTAAAATGTATCAAACTAGATTTGAAATTATATTTTGTATAACCTAAAAAAAACAAATGAAAATACTTTGGTAAGAAACAAAAACCAAATATGCTATATGAAATATGGAAAATCATCTTTCAAATGGAAAATTGCAATTTGTAAACACGATACAGTCAAATAAATAATCTGTTCTTTAACACTTCAGAAACAAGAGACAGTAACAATTGTGTTGAGTTAAGGATTAGTATGATGTAAAACTGTTTTTGTTGTTGCTTCTGTCACACTGTCATCAATCTGAGATGAAGGAATGTATTGCTTTTGTAGTCGTACCAATAAAATAACTGAATTCTTTTCCTTTTTAAAATAAACACCAGAAACACGTACAGAAACAAACACAGGTATGTGAAGTTATTCACTAACTTGATCCAGGACAATCTGAATCATTTTTCCACTGATGTGACAGTCATGAGAGTAAAGTCTATTTATTATTAAGCCAAAGTTTGACTCTTCTCTGTTAGCTGTGAGTCAGACAGGAACAGGGACTCCAAGTATAACTCTGTAATAGTATAACAGCTGTTTGTGAGTGTGTGTGTGTGTGTGTGTGTGTATGTGTGTGTGTGTGTGTGTACTCCTCACCTGGTTGCTATCCACCTTGTAGCCATGTTTGAGGGCAAATGTTTTGCCCAGAGAAATGTTGATGGCATAGCCCACAATGGCCACTGCAAAAGCATCGCCTATCACCTTTGAGAACAATGTGGCATCTGGAGCTAGAGGGGCCTTGAGCCTGGAGCAGGAGGAGAAGATGAATGGTACTGGTTTTTATCACGTTTATCTTGTACAGCACACATAATGCTGGCACACAAGCAGCTCCATAAGCTCAGGACATAAAGACGGCTAACATTTCCCCAGAGGTTGTTAAAAACTCTTGACATTAAAGGAACAGTGTGTAGGATCTGGCTGTATCTAGCACTGAGGTTGCAGATTGCAACCAATTGAAGACTTTCCTGTGTGTCAAGGGTGTAGCAGAACTACGGTGGCCGATGCAAAAACGTGAATGTCCCTCTCTAGAGCCAGTTGTTGTAAGAGTAGCATAGGTCATTTAGAGCAGAGCCAGTGTGTAGCGTGTGTGTGTATGTGGGAAGTGAGTGGTGAAGCAGGAGAGAGAGAGCGGTCCGGCCCCAAGTCGTTCTGGGCTATTGTTGAAACATGGCAATGCAACACGGCGATGCAACATGGCCAATGCCGTGAAGAGTACGTGCTTTACGTAGATATAAACGGCTCATTCTAAGGTAACGAAAACCCCAGTCTTATTATCAGGTGATTATACACTAAAGAAATCACACCAATAAATCCCCCTAATTGTTACACACTGTTCCTTTAAAAGAAATTTAACTTGTAATTATTGATAAATTATATCGATTGATATGTCTGACTTGACTTGCAGTCGTGTACATATCATTCAACATACTTGGAAACACATTTTTCTCACGTATTCAATACTATAGAAACCTTCATTTTTACCGGAAATGACCAAAAATCATAATCCCATAAATATCAAAAGCTGTTGGCAAACACAAGAAAAGCTCAGAGTAGCGTGTGCATAGGCTACAGTATATTACAATAATCTCTTGTTATATCCTCTGTTCACACATCCCTGTTTTAAGCCTTTTGGGGAAACTTTGCTCACTGATGGACTTTTACACCGCAGGAGCTTTTTTAGAAACTCATTCACAGAAAAACACACTGTGACCCTGTTTGCTCTTCGCAGCCTGTGTTGCTTTGTCTTATCAACAGCTCCACATACAGTATCTCCACAACCACAAAATGTGGTACTATTGTGCCTGTGATCTGGTGAACAACCTTGCACTAACAGCTGTCCTGAATTTCACCTTTCCCCCTCTCCCTCTCTCTCTTCTTCCACACACACAAACATTAACTTACCCACTGGGAATCTCTCCAACCACATCAATGCTGTGTTTACTTGTAAGCCCGCCGAAGTGGGTGATGATTGTTGCTGCTATGATCTGTTGAAAAAAGGCACAAGTAATGTTGCTTCAGTTTGTGAGGTTAACCATTACTTCCCTTTTTGGCAAGTGTAAAACAAGGTCATCATCAGTGTCTCAGTCCAGTATGATCACTGTGGTCAAGATGCCCCCTGCTGGACTGTTAAATGAACACACTTGCTGCTTAATGAAAAAGAAAAGCAAAGAAAACAGCAAAGCGGAGGACTTACCACTATGATTTCTATCGGGATGGGCAGAGGCAGCTTCTGTCTGTAGCAGGCATTGATTTCTTTGACCACAATGAGAACAGAGAGCGCAACCAGGCTGACCACCAGCTCCGGCACTTTGGTCTCAGGCAGCAGCCGGCAAATATCCACCAGAGTCTGAGAGGAAAAGAGTGATGGAACAGAGGGAGAAAGTTTGAAATCAGGATAATCCACATATAGTGTAGAAAGCAACAAAGCGGGAACAGGGTTAACGGTGGTCTTCCTACTGGCTTTACCACCTTGCTGCCCCTAAGTAGAGGAGGGGGATGGACACAATTGTGGAAATACCAATACAATACTCCCCTGCAGTGAATCTAAATTTAATACTCTAGATGTTTCTTCGTTAATTAGAATCTCTCCAATTTGTAGTGTTATGGGTTGCTGAAGATGCTTGTCAGATGTCCCCACAAAAAGGACCACCCGATTACACCTCAAGCAGAGAGAACAATTTATTATAGCTTAGAATAGCTTAGCACAAGCCGTGATTCAGGGGGAAACGGCTAGCCTGATTCAGTTCTAAGGTAATACAATCTGTCTACCAGCACCTCTAAAGCTGACTAATTAATACATTATAACCAACACGTTCTCATCCCAACTCGTCATATACTGATGCTTTGTCAGACCCCTCTGCGTCACTTTTCGGTCGCAGTAAAGACGTACTTAATGTTGTTAATGAAACAAAAACGCTTGCTTAGGTTCAGGCAATAAAACCACTTAGTTAGGTTTAGGAAAAAAAGAACATGTCTGGGCTTAAATCTACTATGTTTGTACAAAATGACACTGAACGTTGTGAACACAGGACATGAACGAATAGCTGATTGTAACGTGACACGTGACGGACACGAACAGCGATCTCCTGGATGAAAGCCTTGTGTTTGTTGGACCCATCCACCTCCACTCCCACCCGCACTGTGTGTCTCTTTCACTCTTTAAATTACGCCGCCACAGCACTTTCCCTGAGCATTTAATATTGACTTAGATGGGTTTAACACCGACAGCCAAAAAAGCGTCGGTACTTGATGTCCTGGGAATGAGAACAGGCTGTTATATCTCATTTGTTTAATCTGTACAAAAACTATTTCTTCGTTATAGGAACAGAAACTTCTTGTTTCTACTGGTTGCCTGGCAACTGGTCCTGGTCGGTAGATAACCGCCTGTCAAACAGCAAATAGTCCTTTTTAGACTTTTTTTGTGCTGATGAAACAAAACCGGCATATAGTGCTAGTTAGTAAGCTTTAGAGGTGCTGGTAGGTGGATATTATACCTCTGGACAGAGCCAGGCTAGCTGTTTCCCCCTGTTTCCAGTCTTTGTGCTAAGCTAAGCTAACCAGCTGCTGGGTCAAGCTTCATATTCAACAGACAGACACAGGACTTGTAGGCTATTTGTCATTCTCAAAATGACAGACTATTACATAAGGATATTCGAGAACAAGTATCTCAAAGTCAAGCTGTAAAAGTCATAGTTAGTCAGGCTAGTTGCTAGGTTAAATCAGTCCAAACAAAAACAAAACATTATGAGCTTCACCAAACTTGTATTTACTGCAGAGCTAGAATAATGTATTCTGAACTTTGCCCACCACAGTCAGTCTATCAATCAATCAATCTCTCTTTATTATACATATGTGAATTGTGTAATGCATGACATAAACTCACATAAATAAGGGAGAGAGGACCAGTGAAGCGAGCCGGCGAGACGCCGAACAGGTACTTGAGCTGGGACACACATACATGGCATGCTGATCCTGTGGTGTAGCCTCGAACCAGTGGCTCAGACAGGTAGGTGACCACAAAACCAAACCTCACCACACCCAAAAGGATCTGGAAAGAGAAAGAGATAGTTATTAAAAAGTAGTGAAATATGGCATAAAAGGGTTGTTCAGTACCTCTTCAATTGGACACACAAACATACCTGAAAGAGTCCCGTCAAGACCGTGAGGGAACATGCTATCTGTACTCTGTATGCGTCCCGTGCATCGAGGTCCACACCTCCTGTCACATTAGTGCCATTTACAATAAAGTGACTGTCTGGTGCCAGCCTCTCCGTCACACTCCCGATCATGATGCTGATCACAGCGAACGTACCTGAACATACAAAATACAAACATGTTTATTCATGGTCTTACAATCATCTTTAGTCACTGCCACTTTCATAGACACGTTCTCACTCACCTATGGAGATGTGTCTGGAAGTACCAAAGATGAAGTAGACCAGCACCGGGTAGAGGGAGGTGTAAAGGCCAAACACTGGGCGTAAGGAGGCCAGAAGGGCATATGCCATGCCTGGTAAAAAGAAATGTACAAAGTTCAAAACAAATTCAAAAATAGTTACTGTTTAAAACATTTGAAGAATAGTCCGACTGGAGAGACTGAGAGAGATATTTGAGACGATTATACCACTCTCTTTCTGTGTAATCAATTTTCTCAAATAACTCTCTCAGCAAGAAAGATATGAAGCGCATTTCCCAAAATGTCAAACTATTTAGGGTCCAGAACCTCAATTCTGTGACCATCTCTGGCTCAGATTTTTTGATGATTGATTTGACTTCTATGGACCTTTTATTAAAAATTGTACCCCCAGATCCCTTCCAAAACATCCAGAGATGTTGTGCACAGAAGGCCAAATCCAAGTTGACTGCCTGCACCATCTTGAAAAATTAAGAGACTTTTTTGTGTAAGTCGACCACGATGTGATCATTTAAGCTGGTAGATCATGACATTACATTAGTAGATGACGACCAGGTCTGGGTAGAATAAAGGCCCAGAACCACAGAACCGACATAAAAGAACTAGCAGCGGCAAAGGCCGATCGTTGCGTCGCCTCACATCGTCTTTGCCTTGTCCAAAAAGCTGCACTCACACACATCACAAAGACTACTACAAAGAGCCAACAACCACAGACGTCCTGCGCCTGCATGAGATGAAACAACTCTTCCTACCGGCAGGTAGCGGTAGTCTCTATTCGTCATTTAAAAGTGGAAACCGGAAAACCGAGGACGGCAGATATAAGTCGTTGTTATGATACGTACATGAAACAATGCAGCGTTTGCCGTCCATTTTCACACCACTCTCACTCACCACTCAGCTTCATTCCAGATGACCATGTCGCTGTGAAAATATCTGTGTATCTGAATGATCAGATGAGATGAAGATGAAAAATGAGAGGAGACCTCTGTGTGACTTTACTTGTTGGCTTGCTTTTGTCACTTCTGTTTCTCTTTCTCGTGCACTGATTCATTTAAGATGAACAGCCAATCAGAGTGATTTCTCTCACTGAAGGGCTCCGCCGCCGATTCAACATGCTGATTTGGTGGAAAAGCCCCCGACACAGGCTGACTAGAGCCGACGGTGCGGGACACACTGCAAAAACTAGGCCGACAGACACTCACTGACGGACCCAGACTGGCCTTGGTGTGTCAGGCCCCTAAGACCAGATCTGGGTAGAAGAAGAGTCTTCTTCACGCTATCAGAAACTACTTTGCACCTGCATGGTGGATTTGTTTTAGTACAATAACGTTCACATCCTGAAAATCTATTTTGAGATATTACTATTTCATTAAGTGAACTTAATAACCTAGAAATACTAAAAGGTCATGAGTATGTGACACATGGTTGGTGGATTATATCCTAACAAGAAAAGTGTTGTGTTTCTTTAACATTGGATCTCGTCCAAACTGACAGAGAGAGAGAGATTTCTTTTTACCTGAGGAGTGGAATGAGGTGTGTCATCTGTCTAAAGTCTTGTCTGTGGTACATGCTGTCCCAACACAAACAAAAACACACTAATAGAACTAGACAGACCTCATTCCACTCCTCAGGTACAAGGAAAGATCTGGTCCTATTCTACCCAGATATGGTCATCTTCTACCAATGTAATGTCATGATCTACCAGAATACATGATCAAATATAGTTTAAAAAAGTAAAATCTACTTTACATGTTATATTTTATAGACAAATATCTTTCTATTCAAAAGTTACGTTTTCACTCTACTGGATGGAAGCCATAATTGATTTCTGGGTCAAAATGATGTCATAACGTCAAACTGATTTCAGAATTGGAATCCTCGTGGTCGCCCCCAGGAAGTACTTTGAAGCAAATGTTCATAGTGGCCAACTTCCGTGTCCATCACATGATGCCATTGGGCCCAAAAATACTCTTTCCCATAGACTTACATTGGGAAAGAGACGTCTGTAAATTAGCGGATCATTTTAGTTTGAGGTGAATCAACTTCCCAGTATGAACACCTGAATAGTCCTTAATTAAATCATTAGGTCCTGGAGCGAGGGCTGGGAGGAGTTAAAGGAAATGCTACTGCGCCTGCTCCATGGGCCCAATGGATGCAGAAAATCGCCAGAAGATCCGGGTACTTTATCACTTGGCAGTCAAGACATTTTGGCTTTATGCGCCATTGAGCAACTTCAATGAACGGGAGCCTGCCTTCTCTTTATACATCCATGGTTGACCTACACAAAAAGTAACTTCATACATGACACATCAGAGAATGGACCCTACTAATTCCTTCAAGGTGACAAGTTTGGGAGCTCCCTACACTGTACACATTCATACATGTGTTACAAACCCTGCGGCAGATGCATGATGCCCACACTGCAGCCAGAGATCAGGTCCCCTATGGCGTTTTCTCTGATGGAGTATTGAGGCAGCCAGCTGAGAACAGGGACCCAGCTCAGCACAAACTGCTTCAACTTGGACACCGAACACCTGCAACAGTCATCCAACAAATTCAGTACACAGCATTCATATTCACAAAGCACACAATTTCACTTTCAAACTTTGAATGGGAAAGTTTTATGTGCAAGGTGAAGAAAATAATACATTCGGATGTGATTATATTTGAATTATGTTTGCTGAAGAGTGATTAACTCCTGTAAAACATATCACCACATTTTTTTCCAAGCAGATATCTTAAATGAGACTTGTGAATTGTAACACCTGCTACAGTTTTTAATCAGCTGGCCCTGTACAACACACAGTGTCCACACCAACATGTCCATGTGCTATTTCTTGTAACAGATAGTGTAGTTGTGGGCTGATTGACTATGTTAAACAAATATGATATCTATTTTTCCTAGAACAGGTTTAGCAACTTATAACAACAAAAGAGTTTTGTCCTCTCGAACTGGAATATTTTTAACATAAAATATGTCCTGTGTTATTGTGATTGCTTAATGTTATGTAATATATATTGTAAGAGTCTTACATGACTTTGTCACAGCTTATCATAAATGTTTCCAACTAAAAATAACTGCGAACTTTGCTCATCCACCGTCATTAAATGACTCGGATAAAATGATCGGGGTAATCAACACCATTCTGCTTTGAGATAGCTAAACAACTGAACACATTCACAAGCACCAAACTCATTCATGACTCACACATGAGTCACTGTTAGCAGGTTGAGTGAGCAGTAAAGCCACACATACAGACACATGCAATTGCAAGCATGCAAAAGCACGTCCACAAACTTTTTGTCAGTTTGTGTCCTCATTTGCATGTCACACCTTTCTCCTCTTTACCTCAGGGACTCTTTCACCCGATCACCCACGGTGGGTTTAGTGGACCACGTCCCTTTCTTTGCCACTTCATCCAGACGCAGCTCATCCAGAACCATCCTCTGCACAAAATACTCCTCATCTGAACAGTCCCTCTCCTCCATGTCCATGTCTGTCAGACCAAATTCAGCAGTCCTCCTCCTTTAAAGTCAGTGTCCTCCTTTGGGGGTCTTCTTGAATGGAAAGGAAAGGTAGAGTTGCACTTTAACTGTGGTTACAACACAAGCCAAACAAGAGTGTGGTGAGAGTGAAGCCTCCTGGTTGTTCTATACTGATTGACAGTGTTCGTTTTTGGACTGTGGGAGTGACTCTTCCTTTCCTGTCCTTATAAGTGAACAACCACCAGCCCACATGTCTCTATTCTGCATTCACACACCTGAGCTAATGTGTGTGTGATCGTGAATGTCACCCTATGGTGAATAATTTAGTGAAAACTTTAGAGAGTCACCAGAAACACTGCAACTGACAAACATTACTTAAAGCATATGGGAAAACATTGTGATTTTTTTTTTTTGTTTTATGTTAAAAATGACTATTTATATTATTGTTTTTCTTTAATAAATCAACTCACCCGGTGGTAGGACAGATAATATGCTGGTCAGCTGTATGTGTATGGGTCAGATCGACTGAGACAGCTTATCTTTATGGCTGCTTAACAATTTCCTCATACAGGACATAAAGTAACAATATATTCATTGTCAGCAAGAAAGTTGTGAGACATCGTGCTGCTGGCCTTGCCCAATATGCTTTATAGAATTTGGCAATCCAAAAAACAACTCTTTTTTTCCCAAAGATTGCTCACATAAACCCAGATTAACTGAGGAAACCAGCATGCAGATTTTACTTAGTAAATGTTTGATATCTCTAAATCTTGTTTTCTGTGAATAAACAGACCACTCAAATTTGTGTGCAACCCTCTCCACTCATCATGAGTCAACCGACTCTTTATATATAAAACATATAATGTAATTTTATCTCACACATACCATGTTAAGTGACAGTACTAAATCAAATCAAATAAAAGTACTAATATATAAGAGTTACATAGATAAAATGTGTGTGTGTGTCTCTGTGTGTGTTCGTCAGCCTGCTCTGATTGGCTTATGTGAATCACCTGTCTGTCTAGTAGCAATGAAATGTTATTGTGGTGATGGCCACTGCTAAGTACACTCAGTCAGACAGTTTATAATAGGAGTTAACCAGAGACGTACATTCATAAAAGTGCTTCTCAGGCAGAAACCGTTACTACTATCGCTTAGATTCTTTATGAGAGGAGTCATCTCTGATGAATATATGGTGCGAAATTTGTGTGTGTAGTGTCAAAAATGTGACCTCGGCGGCAGTTTCGAAAAGTAGCAACTTTTGCTTTGATCCCAAAAAATGTTATGAAATTTAATATGGACCCCTATGGGAGCGTAGCCTGGAGTTGCTCTCACTTCCAGGCATTTATCGCCAAATGTGTAAGTCTGACTGATTCCATAGCTACATGACTGCGACCGGCACAAAATTTCCTACAATTTGATGGAAACATTATCTATGAAAAATGAAAATTCTGGGTTAACAAGCAATTTGTTTGGAACATTTTCAAAAGATTTTAAAGCTCTCCCATACTCTAGCGGTGACGTCACGCACTCTAGCCTTTAACGACCCACGCAATACACACCCATTATAAAATCTGAAACAGTCTGAAAATTTCACAAAACGTAAACTGCGATTTCATGAAAAACGTGCCAGCTATCAAAATGCCCATTTGGCCCAATAAGGGCCAATAAAAAGTCCCAAGTCTTGTGACCCGTTTAAACTTTTAATCATGTTTCTACGTTAAAGTATGGCGACTCTGTATGGCCCAAAAGAGGAGTGTTTTTGAGCACCATTCATTCCTATGGAGCAAAAAATTGCATTATCGCACGATTTTTCCACAAACCGCTGCACAAATCTCTTAGAAAAGACATAGCAAACCATTCCCGATCATTCCACACGTTTTGATGTACTTTTTATACAGGTGCTGGCAATGCTGCGGGAGGAGTAGCGTGCCAAAAAACACACAAGGAAAAAGCCAGAATAAGAAGATAAACGCATCGGCTTTGCACAAGGAAAATATGTATAAATGTCTCTCTCTTTACGTTCAATATTTATATTAAGGTGTCTGATATATCACTCTAGCTTCAAAGCTTGTTAAATAAAAGCCAATTTACCTTCGAACCAGGTAACCTTATAATGCAAAATCATCAGTCACACTCCCGACAGGGCTCCTTCGAATCGTCTGTTTGATGTCTATGTCGAGCTGGTTAACGTTTAATAGGGTCTTTGTCAAAACAACTTGATTTTGAGGTTTATCTTGTTGTTCAGTCTGTGTGAAAAAGGAGCAGTGTATACGCTCAAATGTGGACAGAGAGGTGATGAAGGTTTGAGACAAGAAGGGTAAACGAAAGCAGAAAAAGTGATACCACTATTTTTTTTCCCCAACAATTTAAAAATAGAATCCTTTACAAGTTTATTTAAAAAAAAAATAAAAAACAGCACACATACCCTGTACTCTTGCTGCCCTGTGGGAGAAAACTGTTTTTTTTAGTTTTTTAACAAAAGTCTATTTTTCTACTCCAATTGTAATCTTATAACTGAAATTGTAATTTTTTTTTCACTTTATTGGATAACTATTTTCCTAGATCACACCCTGCACTCAGCATATCAGTGATGAAGACTTGATAAGTGATAAGTACAGATGCATGTTTGTGATTATCATTAATGTTTTACATTGAACATATTGTCTTCAGTGTTTTATCTTTCTATTGTGTTTTTACTGACGAGGACTGGTTGAAGTCAAAAGAAAGTGTCATGGTCAGTGGAAGATAAAGTTGTATTTTATTGTATTTTATTGTATTTTATTGTATTTTATTACACAGCTTTTGTAGTATACCCGATTATGATTGGTCAATCACAGCGTTCTACGGTCTGTTATTTCTTTATAGCAGACTGTTGCTATGGTCTCAGCTCTGATTTCTGACTCTGGCGGACCGTTTTTGTGTCAAATCATGGATTTCTTAAGTAAGTAGCCATGTAATAAGCAGGATAATGTACAGTGAGCGGCTCATTATTGTAAATTAAACCCCCTCAGGGCGCTTTGCGTCGGGGTCCACCCACACTCACTGTACATTATCCCTTACTTATTCTACGTCACTAGCTCTGAGCGTAGCATATTTACCCGGAAGCATTTACATTGCAGTCCGTTTGTCTGTTGTTTTTTGTCTTTTGGATTCCCCCCATCTGGGTTTATTTCACAACAATGACCAGCTTGCTGTACATTTTCCCTTACTTAGCCTTAGAAGTAGAGAAGCTGGTGTTATACACTGTTTCTCTAAAGGCACCATTAATTCTAGATATTATTACAAAAGCCAAAAACTATAAACTGCAGTATGTGCTTCACTCCTGCAGCAACGCTGTTCATAATGTCTGTCTGTGTGCTTCAAATAGGTTACTGTATTTCTATGTTGTAATTCTGTATCCTCTCCTGGTTTTTATGTTAATGATTATCACTGGCAAAACAATCATTTTGTGACTGAAATGACTAACAGCAACAGATGAGTGCTAGACGTACAGTAACAGGACGTTCTACACATATTAACTCTGGTTACTGTCACACCCATGTAAATATGTGCTGTTAAAACTCGGGACTATCTTGATGACGAAGCACAGCTAAAAGGATAACTAGCAATAACATTCTACAACCCCACTCACATCTCAGCTCATTCACAGATTATACAAAACAAGATCATGTTTAATTTTTAATCACAGACGGATCTCGTTTTGGTCAAATCACTAAAACAAAAAAAGAGTTGAAACAGGGTTAAGCATGCATGTTTCCACAGGACTATAAATGTTTAAAAGGCAGACACCAGAATATTTAGATAGATAGATAGATAGTAACTTTATTAATCCCGAGGGAAATTCAAGTTTCCAGCATCACAGTTCCATAGTGTAAAATTTACAGGTGTTTGAATGGAATTACACACATGTTGTTCTTTTGGATCCAAATACATTTGATATGTTGGTTTGATATGTTTCCTTTTAATGTTACTCAACTCAGTTTATCTGTATAAAAGTAAATATTGTTAAAAGACGTAATGATACTGGAATTGGGGTCTGTTTCTTTTTTCCTGTAAATTTGGTCAAGTTTGTGTCACGTAAATGCGGCCTTTTTTTACTCCTCCACTTGCTAACTATAGTTTTCATGCATTCTCAATTACAGCCTGTGATATTTAAAGCTGCAGTAGGCAACAATGTTTTGGCATCATTGGGCAAAAATCCCTAATAACCTTTCAGCATATTGTAATTCAAGTGTTCTGAGAGAAAACTAGACTCCTGCACCTCCTCATGGCTCTGTTTTCAGGCTTTAGAAAATCTAGCCCTTGACGGGAGACTTTGACCAATCACAGGTCATTTCAGAGAGAGAGAGCGTTCCTATGAAAGGGCTGTCTGGCGGTAAGGTAAAGCATTGAAAATATAGTGTACACTTAAACCATTATTGATTCTTTTGCCTAAGTGCTGCACAGGATAACAAGCAGAACTAAAAGGGCATTCGGAAAGTGCAGACCTCTGCTAAGGCCATGTTCCATCTCGATGTTAGATAAATGAAAATAAAAATAATTTGTTTATCCATCCCGTGAATCGGATCCACTCCAAAATTTAAAGGGTTCTTCCTTGGCCCACACTACACCCTTCCACCCAGTTGCATGAAAATCTGGCCAGGAGTTTTTCCATAACCTGCAGACAATCAAACAAACCGAACCGAAAACATAACCTCCTCGGCGGAGGTAAAAAAATGAGCTGAGCAAAGACAAATATTCAGAACAACAAAGTCACTGTTATCTTGTAATCGCTGCGCCATTAACTCTATGTGAGACCTGCAAATATAGGATAGTGTTGCCCCCTCTTATCAATAGGTAAATAGTGAGATAAGTCATTTATCTGCTGGGATTAGGAGGCGAGGTGTTTGTTAATCTGTTGAGGGTTATATATTTCCTCGTGGCGAGAAAGGTGAAGTCAGTTTTTTTTTTCCTGACCTAGTTTCTAAAAAAGGTTTGAGATTATGTGTAGATGTTAATGTAGTTGGGAAGGGGTAGGCAGGCATAATAATGCCAGAACCACTTTTCAAAACAGAAGTTACACAGTGCTGTGCAGGAAGAACGAAAAGAGAAAGAAGGAGATAAAAGAGACAGAGAAGAAAATACATAACAAGATGTTATAGCCACACTAGCAAAAGCTGTGCTTTGAGCTAAATGCTATAACGTCAGCATGCAAACGTTCTCACAACACCTTACATGCTGAAGTTTAGCACAATTTTTACCATGTTCACCATCTTAATTTAGCGTGTTAGCATGCTAAAATTAGCTAATTAGCACTAAATACAAATTATAACTGAGGCTGACGGGAATGTCATTCATTTTGCAGGTGTTTGGTTACAATCCGAAGGATAGGATAATGTAAAATATGAAAAGTCAGAGGATCATCAAAGTTTTTACAGATCATCCTGAGTAGTTTACTTGCCTGCAATGTGAACCCAGAGATGTTGACTAACACAGAGTTTATGTTAGAAATTTACAACCTGGGTCCCCAGCATTTAGAAACTTACTGATGCTAACTTGCATATGTTGGGCAATTAGCGTAATTTGCATTAATTAGCATTAATTAACATTCATCTTTATGGACAATATTCTTTTTCTGACATTTAAAAAAATCAAAATGGCCATTTAAACCACAAGTGGCCCTGTTTCAACTCCTGTTGGTCCGATTTTGATGAAATTTCAATAAATGTAGAAGTTTTATAGGATGCTGAATCGATTGGATTGGACAGATACCTTTATGTATTTGAAATAATTGATATAACATCAACTCAAATAACTTCAACTTGGTTATAAATTGTGTTTATGAACACAATTATCCAAACGATGCAGAACATCTACATTTTTATTTCGCAGAGCATTACACTCTGAGGTGACTAACAATAGGGTACTGGAGGTAACAAAGGCAAACACCATACCAAGCTAGAATAATATGCTATGGCTAAATAATATCTTCAAAAAAAGAGAGAGAAGGGAAGTAAAGTAGAACATGTTTAACAGGTAGAACACGAGTCCTGGTACTTTAAAAAGCAAATATACCCAAAATTAACAGAGCAGAAAACTGAATTTGCACTAGTTACACAATGTGCAACTGGAGGACTAGATGAACAGGATGTACAAACTTTCATGGCAATCCATCCAAAACAGATTCTGCATTCACATGTAGAATCTGTAGGCAACAGCACAAGATTTTGGTAACGGAAGCGCTCTGGTTTCTGTTTTTAGTCCGAGTATTGACTAATCGTGTTTGAGCAGGCTTTGGTTGAATGCAGGTAAACAATTCGTGTGGAGAAAAAAGAGGGGGAGCACATTGGCTGAAATGCAATCTGGGAACCCACGTCTGATGATTATTTCACTTTTTATTTGTTTAAAATTAGCTTGTAAAAGAAAGTTTTGGCGGATATCTGCTGGCTACACGGGAACCCCAGAAATATAGGCCCCTTAACCCCAGAGGCTCATCCGTCGTCTAGTAGATGGGTTTAGAGATTAATAGTTATTAAGATGTTTCACTTAAAACAACAAATGTCAACCACATGGTGGTGGCAGAGGAAAAGTCAAGGGACCAACAAAGTCAGTAGGATTCATCCTCTGGAGATTTGAGATTCAGTCGGGACCAAAGTGGTAACAACCAACAGACCAACATTGCCATTCTTAGAGCTACGTTGACCTACGGAGAATTAAGTGTATAACACTCAATATAGAAGTTATGAAATCAAGAAAAAGCTAAAGAAAATAAATTATACTTGGATGCTTGGACCCACCAAACCCCCATTCAATTTAAAGGGGACCTCGGAGCTCAAATAGAGCAGTGCTGCAACACAGCCAGTATGAGAAAAATATAGCGTTTTTTAAATATCAAAGCATGTAAACATGTTCTAGTGGAAACCCAACATACAAGTATGCGTCTGAAAATAAGCATGATAGGTCTAGGGCTGTCCCGAATATCATTTTTTGGGCTTCAAAGCTTCTGCATTTGGCCAAAGGTCCTGATGAAGAGCTGGGATCAGAGCGAGCAGCGTGACAGCACTGTCCCTGACGCAAGCAAGCACGTTTCACATATATAGAGGCTAGTTCACATGAACACATCCTGACCAGGTGTCACTGATTAATCTGCACTGCCTAGTATAGATGGTCAGGACAGCATTGTTATGCTCATGCTGTTGCGTAATGCAGTATGCATAAAGCGCTTCTAATTCTTGCAGTTTCTAAATGACATCCACACAAATTACAGAGGACTTGCAGACTGTTTACCCGGCAGCCACTTATAGAAACCTGAACAGCACCACTAGCACTTGCTGGTCTATTTTAAACCTTTTGACCAGTGAGCATTGCTATTTCCCCTCACTCACAGGCAACAACTAGCACAGAAGAACACAAGACAGACCTGCCAGCAAACAAAAACAGTCGGTGAAGAGTAGTTTAAGATATTAATGCTGATGTCACCTCAATTCAGAAATGTATGAATCCTGGCTCTGGATCAGGACACCACAGGTATGATAGCTGTTTTCTGCATGTGCTTGCTAAAGTCATGCTAACATGCTACTGGCTGTGCATGAAGTGAGACGACCTGCATGTTTTGCACAGTGTCACTGTGGTCTCCATATGTGTGTTAGTTGGTGGGCCAGCTGCTCAGGGGTGGAACCAGTTAAAGATACTGGTCAACATGGAGAAGATAGATCTCTACCTCTCCGAACCAACCAAACACCATTTCAGAGGCTGCCCTCAGCTGTTTGTCCTCATAGGAACAACCACATGATGTCACATAATATAGTGACCAGTGGACTTACCTACTAGAGCAAAACACCCTGCAGTGATTCATTAGCTCAGTTGGGGAAAAAAAGGAAAAAGTGGAACCAAGTGTGCTCTGTACACGGTCTGTACATAGATCCAGTTCACTGAACTTAATTATATATCGTCAAGCTTCACTTTGGAAACATTTTTCTTTTCATGCAGTATTTCAACCAGGCTGGCAGATTCACATCTTTATTCAAATTGCGGCAGTGGTTGGAGCTCAGTTTACAAATCACACAAAAATTACAAATCAAATCTCAAATGGAAACCCTGTGTTTGTCTGTCAGCTTACTGTGAGTTTCTTGTTATTTGATATGGTCAGATTATAAACCTCTGATTAAAATGTTTTTTTTCAAAATAAACATATATAAAAAAACATACCATAAATGTATGAATTACAACACAATGTGAAAGATGAAACCAGCGGTTTCCAACCTTTATTTGGCTTGTGACCTCTTACACGAAAATTGTGTGTATTTGAAGGCACTTTATCATGTTACAGATGTCTATGAGACATTTCCCCTTGAAACTCCTCAAGATGGTTTCTGTGTGTGGGATCTGGTGGCATCCAGCGGTGAGGTTGCAGATTGCAACCAACTAAAAGAATACATACTTATTAATATTATATTCCATTTCTGCCAATAGATCCCCTAAATGTTACACACTGTTCCTTTAAATAGCTGTTTGAGGCTAAAAAAAAGTTGAATAATCCAATATTTCACAAAAAAGCAAAATATAAATTATAAATAAATAATAATATATGTAATAATAATTAATAATACATTTATGCCCCATTAATTATCTCACAACCCCCCAGTTTTGAACCACTGGAAGGGGTCCAAACTCCTTGCTACAATTTGCTGCTAATAGCCTACTTCTGTACTTTCACCAGAGTAACATTTTGAGTTTGTGTATGAACTAGGGCTGTCAATCGATTAAAATATTTAATCACGATTAATCGCATGATTGTCCATAGTTAATTGTGATTAATCACACATTTCTTTCTCTTTACTCTTATCAGTATGGGAGTGGGCAAAAAATATGCCGAAATCATAACATGGCAAACTGCAGCCCAACAGGCAACAACAGCTGTCAGTGTGTCAGTGTGCTGACTTGACTATGACTTGCCCCAAAACTGCATGTGATTATCATAAAGTGGGCATGTCTGTAAAGGGGAGACTCGTGGGTACCCATAGAACCCAT
>CAKAOI010050075.1:0-19345 GCA_916701655.1 Sebastiscus albofasciatus
CTGCTACTAGTGATGAGGACTCAACTCCAGATACATTTGTTGTTTAACCAGTTTTCTATTTCCCTGGTGTTGTGCAGTGATGTGATGGAGCGTAGCGTTAGCTCAGGCAGAGCACTGAAGTCTGGCTTGCATTTCATCATGAGCTGCTCCATTCATGCTTCACCATCAGCGGCTCATTCATGGTCACAACTTCTACTTGGCTACCAGCTGACTAGTGACAAGCAATCATATTCATCTAGTTGTACAGCTTGGCCGTTATAACCTGACACCTCTCACCGTTACTCTGCTGATATCCTCATGTCAACGCAGCTCCTTCCAACTAATGGTGATTATGATATCCTGTTAATGAGGATTAGCTCTCTCGTCAACATGTTTTCACTCCCAACTCGTCACATATTGACTGAGACGTGGTCAGTGGTCCTATGCTTCAAACTATGACGCTCCAGGTACCCCTCTCGCGTCATTTTTGGACGTGTCAGGAACGACGTGTCAGTGAGAAACTTACAACGCAGGTTTACTTAGTTTTCATGTTTACTTGGTTAAGTTTAGGTTACAAAAGTACTTGGTTAGGTTTAGGAAAAGATCGTGGTTTGGGTTACAATAAGTACACTTGTTTTGAAAAATAAGTGCGCTTTTTATGTACATGGTATTAGTTAAGTACGCAAGTTACATAACAAAAACAAGGTAAAAAAAAGTAAACGTTGTCTAGGTTTCACACAGGACACGAATAGTGGTCTCCTGGGTGAAGGTCCTGTGTTTGTTTGACCCATCCAATCTCCATTCATGGATGTAGAGAAGTGGATACAGCGTTGGAGGCGGGGCCCCGTTCATTCCCAAAAAAGTTGCTCAGTGGCGCATGAAGCCAAAATGGCTCGACTTCCAAGTGGAAATGTACCTGGATCTTCTGGCGATCTTCCGCAGTCCATAGAGCAGGCGTAGTAGCTTCCGCTCGGTCACATGGCTCGGTCACAGCCGTCACGCTGTCGTCACGGCTTGCTAACTCCGCCTCCCAGCCCTCGCTCCAACCTCGGTCTGAGTCTCATTCACATGAACAGAGGTAGGGAAATAACTCTGATATTAGTGCATTTTACAACTTTTAGGACCTGATGACTTAAATAAGCAGTATTAGAGTGTTCATACTCGGGAGTAGATTCACCTAAAAAAAAATATATTTTTGGGCCCAATGTAGTTGTAGTATCGATGTTTGGCCACTATGAAATTTGGCATCAACTTGTTTCACAGGACCATCTGAGAAGCCGTCATTGGAAACTGTTTGGAAAAGGGCAGGCACTTTCAAACAAGACTTGGTCAAAACCGAGTATATGTCTGGACCGTATATGGTCAGCATCCGAACTCCGTTCAAAAAAACAAACATTTTAAAAGTTGTTTGCCTTTTGTGTTGCGGACAGACCTGACAAAGCATGAATTCTGTCTTTTTACAAATCAACATCATTATATCATTATTTCGGCATCATTTTGATCCGTTTATTGCAATTACATCACAGCACAGTCTGTTTATTTTGGGTTCATACCGCAGTAGTCAGTTCAATGGTGTATGTGAATACAGCTCTCCGCCGGGTGATGTTATGAACCCAGAGACAACGGTGTTTGTTTTTCTGACATATCTGGGACTTCCACAACATGTACAAAGCAGCAACAGTGGTTATTTCTTCCATGGCTGATGGAGGAAATGGAGGAGAGCGAGGCGAAAATTTGCTTTGCGCTTGTTGTGAATGAACGGTAACACAATACGAAGCAACACATAATGTAACTTAAACGAACATAAACAACAGCACATGCACAACAACAGCACTATGTAATGATACATTGAACCACTGACACGCTCCCCAGGAAACATAAACACAGAACTGTTCTCCACCTTTTCATTTTGAAAGAGCAACGACCAATGAGGAAACTCCAACAGTCGGCCGACCAATCCTGTAACTTCATCACTCAGTCAGTCAGTCAGTTAGTCACTCACTCAGTCAGTCAGTCAGTCAGTCACTCAGTCAGTCAGTCAGTCAGTCAGTCAGTGACAGACTTTTGCGTTTGTAGAGCTGGCCCTCTGCGGTCCAGCCAAAAATACTTGGCAGGTGATTGGATGAACCATCTGTCAATCAAACTAACAAAAGCAAAACTAACTGAAGACCAAAACATCACCTTCAGTGGCATTCTTTGCTCTCCTTTCAGTGAAGAAATACTCTCCAGTTCTGTTATAACTGATGCTATTGCAGCAGCTACGCTAACCTCTTCAAGAGGTTTAGAACCAACAGTCGCCTCTCTGTGACGTCTCACCGGGTCTCACACAACACAGCTAAGCCACGCCAGTAGCTGCAGTAACTCCTCACAGGAAGCTGATTGGTCCATTATCTGGCAAGCTGGACAACACATACAGACTTCATTCTCTGCTCAGGTAGACATTACTCCTCTATATCTTTACAGAGACAATAGTTGTTTGCTGCTATATTAAAGTCAGCGTTGTTGAGTTGAGGTCCTCTCTCCACTCTGTGTGAAGTAGTTACGATGCGGCGGTGCTCATGCATGTGTGGGGGGGAGGGGGCGTTGCCTTGGAAGGAGCCCCGAGGGGAGGGGGGGGGGGTTTAGACGGAGCTCCTGAGGCCATGCTACTTTCAAATGATGCTAGCTTTCCAACATCGTCCACCCTATCTTTAATAATAATAATAATAATAATAATAATACATAATATTTATACAGCGTTTTTAATGATCTGGATATTGTATAGATAAACTTTAATTAGTTGTTTGTTTTGTTAATAATAAACAATTAAACATAATTGGGCTTGTTAGCTATGAAGCCACAAATTACAAGCTAGCACAGGTTTCCCTGTTGTTGTTTTTTTTTTGTGTTTATATACAATCCAGTTCTATTATTATTATTATTCTATTATTCTGCTTCTCTGTGCAGACTGATTGGCTGACTGGTTGATGAAGTGCCTGGTTTACACACACACACACACACACACACACACACACTTTCCCTCCATTGTCTGGATGCCAAGCTGATGTGTAACCCCCCCCTCTCAGCCTTCTATCACTGTAAATTTAGCAACAGAAGCTTCTCAGCTGCTCCTTTCCAAAACCTGAGCCCTCCTCTTCCATCCACAGTATTTCACCCATCTCCTTCTCAGGGTCATGCCTGTTTCCCCCCCTCATCTCCCTCTCCCCATCTTTTCCACACATAAACATATACATTACACACACACACACCTAACTCTCATCCCACAGCCAATAAGGGCCTGATGAGCTCATGTATCACTATAACACAAGGACTTATTCTCTGATTCTTACAGACCTTCATCTCCATCGTCCGAGGAGCTTCTCTTCCTCTCTGAGGTAAGACGACCACCGACCTAACCTAACCTGAAATCACCCCTCACTACTCAACCACATGTTTCGGACTGTTTTTCTCCTTTTACAAATCAGCAGGTTGTAGATTTAGTTTTTATCACTTTTGTGTGCAGCAGGAGAAAAGAGCCTCAGGTGTTGAAGGAGAAAACACCGTCTGTCAGGCTGGAACCTCAGCGGGGCGGTTTGAACTGGCGTAGACATGTTCTGCTGCATGTCAAACATGTGTAGTTTATGTTTGGGAAGGTAAACAGTCTCGAGAGCGGGAATCCAGTTTCCTGACACCAGATTGATTAACGGGTTCATAAAAATGCCACTTTATGTAATTGAGTCATATGTTTATGTACCTTTTGAGGACATAGATCATTTCAAATGATGGAGTAAAACTGGAGGCAAATACCAGTGTGTATTTAAGTAATCAAATGCTTATAAAGTAGTGTGATATACTGCCAAATGTACTGTGAAATTAGAGCAGTTTGCACCTTTACTTTATGTGATGTTGAGGTGTTCAGTTGTGAAGCTGTGAACTGCAGCTATAAATGAATCACTTTAATTTGGTTTCCAACTGTTTTTACCTGAACCCACCAGCATCATCTTTAAATCATTTCAAGTCTAGTTACACATAAATCCACTTCCAAATAGCATCGGCACTGAAGTTTGCCATTGGATGTAAACTGAGACCCGCTGAATTGTGCAATATGAACTTAATTGCCCGATACGGTGCTGGAAGCTTAGAGGCTCACAGATGGGCGGTCGACATCACCACCAAAATCACAACTACATGTACTACAGGCTAGTACTTATCTGCGGTCTTATGTGCCTCAAAATAGGACTGGGCGATATAGAGAAAATCAAATATTATTATTAAGATATTTTTAACCAAATACCTTGATAACGATATCGTAGGATTGACTGTCGGTGCTTTCACAAAATATGAATGTGAATATAATGATTAAGTGGTTAAAGACAAATAATAAAACAGTCTGGTAAGTTCAGATAATGACATCACTTTACTGTAATGCAGCCTTTAAAACCAGGAAAATGCCATATTACGATATCCAAAATCTGACTGAATGCCTGAAATGTAGTTCCTAATTAACTTAGTTATATTTATTATGACATTGTTTTGATTGGAAATTGGCATATCTTTTGTCTTTGTTTCCAGCTTATTCTGTTTTTGTAAATGTGGTTCTTCCACCCTATGGTACATGTTAACATGTGTGAATATCTGCACATACATGATCACAGACAAGCAAATCTTTGGTTTAAATTTGGCTGAAACTGAAAGATTCTCCTGCTGTAACCTGTTGTCGGTATGTTGAACTTTAAACAGCCACAGAGCTATCATGGTCAACTTGAAAACCGGGCCATCATCTTCAGAGATCTAAGGTTTTGAGATGGTGATGATACATATACTGTATAAGGTTTATTTGCTGTCAGAAGCAAAATACACATCCTTTTCTACACTGATGTATCGGCCTTTAAATCCGTGTCATATCAGCGCTCCGTCTAAATCTGCTCTTGTCTGGCTCAGGATGTGATTCTCCTCTGCGGTCTCACCTGTTTCATCAGTCTTTCAGTTTCAGCGCCGAGTTTTAGTTTCAGAAAGACTCAGAAAGACTTCGAAGCATTCAGTGTTCTCATACTAAAGACGTGAAGTGACCATCCACTAAATATACAGAGTGCTGAAGTGTCGGTATGTACTGAGTGAATGCTGGACACACAGAGGTGAGGCCGCTGTTAGCTGGGAGTCGATCAAAGAGCTTGTTTGTTGGAGAGGCGGATGCTGATTGGCTGTTTGAGTGCCGAGGACCCTCCCGCTCGACCGAGCCGGGGGATTAAAGCAGCTATTTGGACACCGTTCCTCAGCTGATGGGTAGAAATATGATCCAGAACTAATCCTCCGAGTCCTCTGCAGCTGTGCTCACTGCTAAGTGTGAAAGAGTCATCCAAAGACACTTTATATATATATCAAATATGATATATAGAATATACAGTGAGCAGAAAACCTCCCACATTGTCTCCAACAGAGCTGCTTCTCATCCTCTTCGGACCAGGAAATGATGCTTCGTAGGTTCAGCAAGACCTTGGGTGGATTAGAGGGTATTTCCCGTGTATAAGACTAGATGTTGGCATTTCTTTATGAACTGTGAAAGCTGGTGTTGAATCCAGGAGAGAGGTCATTGTTCAATGCAGAGTTTTGCACCAGCAGTGAAATACATTTAATCGATAACAGTTGGAACAGGTCACATTAAAGGGTTGGTTCACTTTTCTCACTTACCTCTGGTATCTGACTGACATATCTGCCTCTACTCCAGTACAATGGAGGTGAATGGGATATCATTTGTGGTGCTCACAGCTTTGAAAAAATGCTAAGGCTGTCAATCGATTCAAATATTTAATCACAAATTAATCACACATTTGTTATCTGTTCTAAATGTACCTTAAAGGGAGATTTATCAATTATTTAATCCTCTTATCAACATGGGAGTGGACAAATATGCTGCTTTATGCAAATGTATGTATATATTTATTATTGTAAATCAATTAACAACACAAAACAATGTCAGATATTGTCCAGAAACCCTCACAGGTACTGCATTTAGCATAAAACAATATGCTCCAATCATAACATGGCAAACTGCAGCCCAACAGGCAACAACAGCTGTCAGTGTGTCAGTGTGCTGACTTGACTATGACTTGCCCCAAACTGCATGTGATTATCATAAAGTGGGCATGTCTGTAAAGATGAGACTCGTGGGTACCCAGAGAACCATTTACATTCACTGATCTGGAGGTCAGAGGTCAAGGGACCCCTTTGAGAATGGACAGGACAGTTTTTTCTCGCCAAAATGTAGCGTCACTTTAGAGCATTATTTAACATCCTTCGCGACAAGCTAGTATGACATTGTTGGTACCGATGGATTCATCAGGTTTTCTAGTTTCATGCCCGCTACAACCTACAAATTTCAAGTTGCATTAATGCGTTAAAGAAATTAGTGGAGTTAAAACTAATTTCCGTTAACGCATTATTATCCTGTTAACTTTCACAACCATGAAAAATACCTTTAAACATATCTGATTCGGTGTCTGAAATCACTCCCTATTTACTATATAGTGCATTATATTTACCCCTAGCCATTTTATTTGAGTTTCTGAATTCTGAATGTTAAATTTATGCACTATAGTGCCCTTAAAAATGTCCACAATTGAATGTCAAAAGTACTTTCTGCTAACACTCCCACAATACAATATGTCATAGTCAAATGATGATTCATAAGTGTCTAAAATCTCAATTTACTGCTCACTATTGAGTGAACTGTTTAGTGTGTATTGTACATGGAGTAGTGAATGACTGAACAATGGAGTGATTTTAGCAAAGAAAAATTTCATACAAAAAATGATTGAAGATTATTTTTGGGGAGAGAGAGAGGAAATGAGAGGAAAGAGAGTAGGGGAATGGCATGCAGCAAGCGGTCCGGCCGGCAGGGAATCCAAGTGGTGACTCACTGCTCAGAGCATTTGCGCCCATGTGGTATGCGAGTCGCGCCCTAGGAAACCTTTTAACAGTGATGTCTGTGGACTATAGGCCTTTCTCACAGCAGACATGTTGACCTGTCATAGTAGGAAAAGAACAGGTGTTAACCCTAATGATAGCTCTTCTATTCAAGTGATCAAGTGTTCCAGTGAGAGGGACAGTGAGCCAGCATGCACAATACCAGGAACCTGAAATCAAACCAGCTAAATGGAATCCAGCCATCGTTAATTTCATTATTTACACCTGTGCTTTTCCTACTTTGAGGAGTCAACATGTCCTCCATGAGAAAGGCCCATCCAGGATAGAAGTAGATGTTGAATGATTTGAAAGTAATTCTTCAGTGTTGTGAGCACCACAAGTAAAAAAGAAATCCTGGGCAAACCCAAACTATCTGCTATCTAACTATCTACCTAAACTATCTGGTATCTAACTATCTAACTATCTAACTATCTACCTAAACTATCTGATATCTAACTATCTAACTATCTAACTATCTATCTAACTATCTAACTATCTAACTATCTACCCAAACTATCTGTTATCTAACTATCTAACTATCTACCTAAACTATCTGTTATCTAACTATCTAACTATCTAACTATCTACCTAAACTATCTGTTATCTAACTATCTAACTATCTAACTATCTACCCAAACTATCTGTTATCTAACTATCTAACTATCTAACTATCTAACTATCTACCTAAACTATCTGCTATCTAACTATCTAACTATCTACCTAAACTATCTGCAGGTCAGGATGCCACTAGTGGTCATTAAAAAAAAAATCTGCTTTTTTTGTTATTTCGGTAAACTGACCCTTAAATGTGGCAATGGGCATGTAACTGTAACAGTGGCAAATTAAATTAAAATGAAATATTCTTTAAGCTAAAAATGGCACCTGTGATGTAAGTGGTGATGATGTATGCTCTTCTGTGGACTTGGACTGGATTATCATGTGTGAAAACAAATGTGTAAAGAAGGTGGAAGGTAACACCTCCCAACCAGCTGAGTCAACAGTTGTGGACGAGGTGTTTGAGACAAGTGTGAAAATGCTTCACTGAGGACACATCGACCTCTGACCTTTCTGTGGAACAAGTACTGAGGTCTTTCACTTAGCCTAAGTAAGAGTCACAATACCACAATGAACAAAATGCTCCAGTACAAGTCAAAATCCTGCTTTCAAAATCTTACTTAGGTAAAAACTAAGAACCTAAGAATGTTTGGTAGTTTAATCTGTAATAATGCATATTTTATAACTGATCACATTTTACGTATAAAATCTTAAACTGAAAAGTAAATAGTAACTGAAGATTTCAAATAATTGCAGTAGACTAAAAACTGTAATACTTCCTTCTGAAATGTCGTACAGTAGAAGTATAATTGGTCATAAAATTACAAGTAACTCAAAATTGTACTTAACTACTGTACTTGAGCAAGTATTTTCCTTATTATAAAGAAGCATTTTTAAATAACATTTTTAACCCGTTGCCTAGTTGCATCCTAAATGAACCCAGAAATAGAAAGAGCAATATGAGTTGTTTTCAATGAAGGTTTGAACAGGTTTCCACAAAGAGGAATCTTTAGCTTTAGCTTGCTCTTAGCATTGCACACTACTGAATTTGAAGCTCTGTGATCAGGTTTTCTTTACTAAAATGATATTTGGAATTAATGGGGTCGAAGTAGACTTCTTTCTTTAAAGGAATAATTTGGGAAATATGCGTATTTGCTTTTGTGCCGAGAGTTAGACGAGAAGATTGATACCACTTTCATGTGTGAGTGTGGTATCGATCTTCTGGTGTAACTCCTCCAACTAACCTTTCATCAAGCCGATTTCCAGTTAAGTAAAGAAAAAGGAAGAAAAGAGTGAACAGGAGAAGTGTGTTGTTTGTGCAGCAGGACAGATGCTCATTGTCAGTCTCTGCTGCTAGTTCAACCCATGGATGTATTAGGTTCAACCCTGTCAGCTCATCACACTCTTTGTTTCCTCCCTCAGGTGTGAAGTCTGCTGTCATCATGTCCGACACTGAGGAACTGTGAGTGCCAATAACAACACACACTTCTGTCTGATGTTACATCACTTCACTTCACTTTCACCTTTATTAAAACAGAAAGTGATGTAGACAAGTCAGCTGTGGTTTCATGTTTGAATTTTAATGTCTTTCATATTTCAGGGATCAGGTAGAGGGTAAGTGACAACCACTCACTTTGTTTTATCATTATACAACAACAAAATAGGCAGGCTGTATGGCTTTATTAAAAATTATGATATGCCTCAAATGCACTGCTAATACCTCTCTCTCTATATATATATATATATACTGTATATACAGTAAATGTAGAGATATGTGTGTATATATGTACTGCATATATGTGTGTATATATGTATGTATGTATGTATATACATGTATATATGTATGTATGTGTATATATATAAATATATATGCAATATTTTATTACATGTTTCATTATTTAATTAAAAATCATGATATGCCTCAAATGCACTGCTAATATATATTTATATGTATGTATATACTGTATGTATATATATATACAGTATATATGTATGTATACACATATGTACTGTATACATATATGTACAGTATGTGTATATATATATGCACACACACACTCATACTGTATATATATACTGTATATATACACTCACACACACAGTATATGTGTGTGTATATGTATACACTGTATATGCAATATTTTGACCATATATTGTGAATGCTTTTGTAAAAGTATGTCACATATAAATGTTTACATACAAACTGAATTGGGCTTTTTAAAACGTGTACTGTAATTCATATCAAGGTGAGCTCAGAGAAAATGTAATAGTGACGTGACACCATGTTATATTTCTTTCTGTTGTCCCACCTTGTTTTTCCATAACTGAAGAGGAGGAAGGTAAAGACGACTGAATCGAATCCATACTTAAGATCTTTTCTCCACTGCACTAAGTTGTCAGCTGCCTGATTTCACCCTTAATTTGAAGTGTTTGACGCTGACACCTGCTCTTTATATCATTTGTCCTAACATCAGCACAGATTTAACCTGAGTCGTAGCAGGATGTTCTAAATGCAATGTGCAAAATGCAAAGTATTTTGGTTTAATAGGTGATGAAAGTTAATCATGTTCAATACATCTGCCTTGTTGCTTTATTTACCGTCGGTTGCATTAGAAAGAGCTTTTTTTTCTTGTACAATATTTAATTGTCTGAGGAAAAAGGAAGCCTAGATTTAGTGGCAGGTAGAACGCTAACTAACATAGCTGTCAGCCAAACACGTCCAAGTTAAGGGTGACTTGTTCTGACTGAGTGATGTTTTGAATCACATGGTTGAGAAAAAAATGTGAGTGAGCTTCTATACACTCTCTACATTTATTTTCTCGGCATGTGACATGTTGTCATCTGTTGATGTCACATCAATGCTGCTGTCATTGACCTCATTCACACAACGGCCATATTTCTAACAGTGACGGGGGAAAACTACCTGGAGGACTCTCTTAAAACTGGAGTTACTTCAAATAGATCCTACTACAGAGAAAACAGTGCATTTAACAGTCAGTTAGCTACCAGGGCAAAACTCAGTGATGACTGGTCATATAAATGTTTAATTTATCATATTAAAATGTTATCTTTTATGTTATCTGACCTTCAAGGTCTTCATCAGATAAATATCCTTGTAAACAAAAAGCAGGCTACAAATACTGATAAAAACAACATGTCCTCATACCTAAACAAAAGAATAGGTCGTTTGCCAATGACTCCCAAAATCAATCAATCAATCGGCATTTATTTGTATAGCCCTTTACAGCAAGCAAAAGGTACCCAAAGTGCTTCACATTAACATCAGGACATAGCAGGAATAAAAACATAACATACATACATACAAAGCACAGGGAAAATGTCACAGCGCTGCTAGGTATTAAAAGCCAATCTAAATAAAAAAGTCTTGAGCTTAGATTTAAAGAGTACTACTGTAGGTCAGTGATAGTGTGTATATCAGGGGGGAACTTGTTCCATAGTTTAGGAGCTGCGATCACCCCACAGCTTATACCTCGACCTTGGGACTTCTAAAAAAAGTTGACCAGATGACCACAAAGCCATGATATGCTCGCGGAGAGTTAAAATCTCGGACAAATACGGTGGGGCGAGGCCGTTAATGGCTTTAAAAAACAAACATCGAGAGCTTAAAATGGATTCTAAAGCCAACTCGAAGCCAACGGAGTGAGTAAAGTATGCGGGTGGGGGAAGTGGGGGTGTTTGGGGGGGTAATGTGTTCACGTCTGGAAGTGTTAGTTAAAAAGCGAGCAGCAGCATTTTGCACAAGTTGGAGGTGCACGAGGGCACATTGGTTGAGACCAACATACAGTGCATTATAATAATCAAGTCAGGAGCTAATAAAAGTGTGAACTGCCTTCTCGAGATGGTGCCGACTGAGGAAGAGCTTTACTTCAGCCAGAAGACAAAGCTGGAAAAAGCTTGTTTTAACAAGAGTTAATCTGTTAATCAAATTTCAAACAGCCGTCAAATGTCATTTGTACCAGAAACTGTCTTCCGTTTCAAAAAAACCCAACAAGTGGATATATTTCTAGAAAAAAACCTTGAATCAGGAACATGGGCTGATGTAAAGACGTGTTCTGGATTTTACGTAGTTAACTTATCCAGATAACTCAATAAACCTGCAACACTCCCCAGATAGTTTGTTTAGTAAATGGATTGTTTTACCCTGAACTGACAGATCGAGCTTCTTCCATGCTGTTTACTATTCCTCAATAAGGCCAAAGGTTTGAACTTATAGTTACAGTTAAAGGTTGGTGTTAGCAGAAGATTTAAAATCAAGGAAAATACATTTTCTTTTTTGTGTAGCTTCAGCAACAATTTTTCTTTCTTATTCATCTAATTTGCAGGAATAAGCAGCAATAGTCAAGTTTAATTTCGCCAAATTCATCCAAATCAAGTGATTTCATTCAAAAATGATGTTGCAGTAAAACCAACGATGAAAGAAAACTGTAGTCAATTCCAATTTTTTATTCAATGATCACAACATAACAGGGTACCTCTTGGCTTCCATATTCTGGAAGCAGAGTAGGAATTTGCAAAATGATAAATGTTTGTACACACAAAACTTGCTGCTCTCCAGGACGTTTTCCACCTCAACAGTTCAATATGGCTTCTGTGTGAAAGGTCAACTGACTTTTTCTCATCATCATGTATTTCTCTCTCTCCAGCAGCTCTGTCCCTCACTCACCCATCCATCCTCTCTGTAACTAAAGTAATCTCTCACTTTTTGTCATGTCTGTTGTCTTCATTAACGGCCTTCTCCGACACCCTCCCTCTTCCCGGCGGTTTGGTGCATGCTGCGTGCCCCTAGCCCAGGAGGAGGTAGTAGAAGTAGAAGTAGCCCCTGAGGCGGAGGCCCAGGTAGAAGCAGAGCCAGAGGTAGAGCCTGAACCAGAACCAGAGCCAGAGGAGGTGGTGCAGCAGGAGGAAGGTACGTGGCATGGGCAGTCCGTTCACCGTTCTCCTGCAGGACATTCAGCACTCTGCTCCGTAGGATAGACGGTCCTGTCAGCATCAACACGCTGCAAAACATATCCTGCCTGACAAGTCAAGAGTCTTAAAGGACAGTTAGGCATGATTCCAGTTTTTGCTCATCTTTTATATTTTTACGTCCTTCTCGTGTTTTTACCTTTTAAAAGAAAATGTATAATAGATCATCATTTTTTAATCATATCATCATTTCCCAGGTCAAAAATGAACTTTCACACTCAAGATTAGATTCATTTCAATTCCACCTTTCAAGAAAATAAGTGGACTCATTCACTTCAGTAAGTAGAGATAATTACTTAGTGTGAAGGAGAAGCCTACAATTGTGTTTCGCAAAGTTGCACTTATGATTTACTTATTTTCTTCTCCAAATGAAATGTTTGAGCTATGCATTCTTCACATTAGGCTCTTCCTCAGAACTCAGGACTCCACCTAAAGTCAGTAGAAAAGAACTGGATCTTACAGTTACAACATGGATGGATTACTGAACGGGCCTACATGGGTACAAGCAGAATAGCCACAGAGATGTAATAACTACAAAAAGATACAAAACGACTACACAAGAGACTCAAAGTTACTACAAAGAGACACAAGATGACTAAAAATAGATGCAGAATAATCACAGAATGCAAAACAACTAAAAATAGATGGCACTCAAAGAGCTATCACAGCTCCCAGCTGGCGGTACCGTGAGGTTGTCGGTTTGTTATTAACACGGTGTGTTTCCGTGTAACTTATCGGCGGATGCCTCTCTCATTCAGCAGCCTTGTTATGTCTGTATAACGTTACACTACGTTGTCTCTCATCCCGTCATCTACCGCTTTGTTCTTTCTCACCGTGGACGGACAGCAGCTCCCGCACACACATCCACACACGTATCTCTCTGCTCTCAGAAGGAGGCGGGGCCATGCGTCATCAGTTACACTGCGCATGTGTTATACTCTGTGGTCTTAATGCTCAGGCTGATTGGAATTCTTAAAAAATGATCATGGGCTTTTGGAGTAATCCTGCTAACAGACAGACAGATAAACACCGGTGAAAACATAACCTCCTTCCAAGGCCTTTGGACTTGAACGACTACAACTGACCCACAATGACTACAGAGACACAAAACAACCACATAGAAACGACTAAATATAGATGCAAAATGACCACAAAGAGATGCAAAATGAATAACATAGATGCATAGGTGATCCTATATAGACAGGGAGGGGGGCCTCTTACATCTTACGTCTGTGCCCAGGGGACTCTCTCTTATGTCTCATAATCCGTCCATAAGTTACAGTACAGAGTTTAAATAGATTTTTAAATAGGTGCCCAGTCATGTCATCACTCTGAGGTACAACCTATGACAGCATTTTAAACTTTGAAGCAGTAATTAAAAATTGACAAAGAATTGTCTTACATTTTGATTTTGACAGCCTGTTTTAGCTGGGGAAATTATTGGAACCATGTAAGTAATAAAAGCAGTGTTTTCTTGGCTTTGGGACTTATCAGCACTTATCTGAGACACTACATTTATTTTATATTTTTATATCTATAAAGTTGCCTATAAATGAGGCACATGAGTCTACTGTTGCTCCTCTATTTACTCCTAATATTTAGTAATTTACTCATAATTCAGGGTTGTTTTCGGAGTAGATATGTTGGTTTTAAAGTGATGTAAAATTGTAAGGGAATGCTAGAAAAGAGCAGAAACTCTAATCATACTGAAACTGGTGTTTCCTTGACGCAGTGAAAGAAATCTGTGTGTGGTGATATTGTCCAGTTCATAGTCGTATTGTCTGACAGTGCTGCATATCACCCTCAACTGGCAGATTTTATTTCACTCCTAAATAAAAACATTTGAAGACTCAATAGTCTTGATAGGTTTGATCATGTTGCCGTTCACTGATCTAGTCCCCCTTTAGCATCGCTTTAGCCCTCTTCACTGGTGTTACCTTCTCTCCATAACCGTCCAGTATGACCCAGTATATCTGCAGATAATAATTTGTGAAATATGGGAATGCATTCCCAGCAGGAGCAGATGGTATTAATACTTTGGAGGAACAAAACAACATACACAAAACCCACGTGTTATCTACTGTAGCTAAATATAGCTGCAGCATGGTCCAAACCAAATATTAAGCCAATTTAATGGTTCAGAGAGTTTGAATCTGCTGCCAGTATCCACTACAGCCTTTCACACTCAGCATTAACACGCATCCAAAAGCAGCAGTTTTATCACATTTGCTCCCCGGGTGGGCGTGGCATGACAAGGCCAGTGTGTGTTGCACTTTAGTCTCATTCTAATGAAGAAACCTAAAGTGCCTTTTGGTGTCTTCGGGCTTCTCGAAGAACTCCTGTTTTTCTTTTTTTTATAGAGTGCACTTTAGCAAACATTTGGGCTTTGCTTCATAAAATGTCCACAGTTATCACATCACATCACATCACATCACATCACTATCAGTGTTAGCTGACACAACAAACAAACATGTTGTCCTGTTTCCAGCATTATTGTCAGATGTGTGTTTTGAATATGTGCATATAAATGTTTAAAGGGAGAAGAAGAAAATCTGCTGCTTTTACATGAATCAACTGCCCCGCCCCTCTATCCTTGTTCATGTCTCCTTTGGCTGTTAATGAAAGGATAATGGGTAATCTCAGAAAGGATGATGGGTAATCTCAGTCATGTAAAAGCGTCTTCTTCTTTGCCTCCCTTCATGTCCATGTTTAGCATCTTTCTTTCCATGCTGTAGATGAAAAGTGAGACTGGCAAACTGCTCTATAGCATTTACATTGGGGTGTTGTGATACAAAGCATTCATCCTCACTATTCAAGTCTTTTGTTTGTTTGAATGCATTTTTAATCCGTGCAAACAGTTCCACACAGATGGAGACACTGCAGAAGTCCCAAGCTTCACTGTATGTTTGTTGTACTAATGCTTTGATTGCACTGCTTCATCAGTTTCCCTTTAGAAAAGTTTTGCTCCATTTCAGGAAGGAACAATAAATCTGCATTAAGCAATTGCTGAC
Source organism: Sebastiscus albofasciatus (assembly GCA_916701655.1). Classification (NCBI taxonomy): domain Eukaryota; kingdom Metazoa; phylum Chordata; class Actinopteri; order Perciformes; family Sebastidae; genus Sebastiscus; species Sebastiscus albofasciatus. The sequence continues at coordinate 15,474 of CAKAOI010050075.1, forward strand.
CACTTGTATGGAAGATTTACAATGCCTAAATGAAAACCAAATCAAACAAAGAAAATAAAAGTTAAATAAAATGCACATTGTAATTTGTATTTCCTTTGTATGCATTTACTGTCATAATGAAATGAAAAACGTGTTAAAAGGCATGGAAAAGTCACAACACTTCATTCACTTATTTAAGGCAAATGGCTAATTAATTGCACTTTCTACTTGTATTTTTCATTTAATTATGACACAATTAATACATGCATTAAAGGGAAATAAAAATGACATTGTGTATTATATATAACTTTTTTCCTCATTTTTGTTTTCATTTAGTCATTGTAAATCTTCCATATGTGCAGAAAGACCCCAAAACAAACCAAATCAAACCACTGATTTACCAAGTTAGAATGGTTAGCAGGTTAGCAGGTTAGCATTGAATTGTGTATTTATTTTTCTCACCAAGAGTTGAATTGAAAGTCCAGTTTCCATTGTCGTTTTAGTCACCAGTAAACTTTGGAGTCATAGGAGTGCCATAAAACAGAATAAATCTGTATAAGAATAAATTACTGTGGAAATATAAAGACAAATAATAGAATATAAAAGAATGATTATAAGCATTTTCAATTATCTTTATGTTTATTTGTTCATTTCTGTATATATTTAATTGTGTATTTTTTAAAATATATAATTATTTATGTATTGCACATAAATTACTCTATTTTGTTTTTAAAATAGAGTGTATGTTTGCAGGAATTGATGACTCAGCCTAAAAATAAATAAATGTCATATTTTGCTTTTGTAAATATACAGAAAAAAAGAGTAATTTATATGCAAAATTAAATAAATATATATTTTAAAATGTATATATAAATAAATATATACAAAATAAATGAACAAATAATAAATGAAAATGCTTCTAATTATTATTTTATGTTTTGTTATTTGTCTTTATATTTCCACAATTATTTATGTATTTACTTATTTATTCCTCCTTATATTTCCACATTTATTTTCTTATTCTCTTATTATAACGACCATGTTTGAGCCTCGTAATGTTCATTCTAACCCGATCAGGCCATACAGTCTGGAAAATAAAGATGATCCATTACAGTGAAATTAGGAGGCCTAATCAGAAGCATATTATTTAGCAAAACCCTTTTAAATTTCATTAAGAAGTTCACATAAACGTCTTACTAATATCAGATGGAACGCACAGTTTCCTCTCAAAATAAAACCTCAGGGATGTTAGGAAGTTAGGAAAGTACGAGCTGCCTGCTGTGTTATTGCAGGATTAATGCACGACATGGGACTTCTGCATTGGCTGCCTCTGCTTGTACACTAGTTAAAGAGTATGAACACCCCAAGTTGGTAAATGTGCTTCATAAGCTGTGCATCGTAAAGAGGACAGGAGCAGGCTGACCAGTCCGACCACTAATGATTTCTGTTCTGCTCTTGCTTTGGACGCTTGCTGCATGCAGACGGCTATGAAGAGGAAGGTATGTTGGTTTGTATTCTTCTCTGTTCTTCTGATTGGACCTGTTTCTCTGTTTCCCTGTCAGCCAGGGACTCTTTCACACCTTGCCACACATGAATAATTTTATCCACTGATCTTCTTTGAGAGAAAGGCAGAATTTGGAGGAACAGGGGCAAGGATTCAGAAATGCTGAGTCGTGGTTACGGGGCCCCAATGCTCATCTGTGCTTCTTCTCTTTTTTGCATGAATGTGTCCTGCCAGTGGACGAGGGAGATCAAGATGGTAGTTTGTATTTCCTGCTGAGTCGCTGTTGCTTTGCTTGCGTTTTTCTTCCCGTGTTGTCTGTTTTTTAGTGTGAGGGTTGGTCATTTGTTCCTGATAAAATCCCAGCTGTGTTTTTTGCCATGCACATCAATTAACAGTAATTACACTGTTAAAACTCCCTGTTGTGAAACGTGTGAGATGATGTTCAGAAAATTAAACTTGTAAATAGTTTATGTTGTGATTTATGGCACACACCGTACTGATCCTGATTAGCACCTCAAATGTCTCTGATTATATTGGTTTGATTTACACACTAATGCACAACAAATTAACACATAATCAATAGAAAAAGCAGGTAACACTGTGTACTTACAGCACTTAAAACAGAGGCTAACACACAGGGGTTGGGCCACCGATGATGAAAAGTGTTGCTATGTTGAAACTTTGATCTACTGTAGCTCTGAGATGTGACTCAGTTTGTCCACATGGATCTTTCCGCTCACATTAACCAGCAGCCTTTTAGTCTCTCTCCATGTTTATGTCTCTAACATTTTCATCTCTCTCTTCGCTCCCTGTGGCTTTTTAAATGCTGAAAAAACAACAGAGGAAAAGCCAAAGTTCAAGTGAGTACATTTACTCTCTTCCATCACATTTTCACATTGCTGGCAGCTTTAAGTTACTTATTGTTATAATTTGAATGTTATGTTCCTTCAACAGACCCTCTGCTCCGAAGATCCCTGATGGAGAGAAAGTGGACTTTGATGTGAGTTGACGTGTTTTTGTTGACTCATGTTTATCCAGGGAAAGACACATGAATATGTTCTCTAATGCTTACGTGCAGTAGTGGAATGTAACAAAGTACATTTACTCCAGTGCTGTACTTAAAGGTCCAGTGTGTAGGATTTCAGAGGATATATTAGCAGAAATGGAACATAATATTCATAACTATGTTTTCATTAGTGTATAATAACCCAAAACTGAGAATTGTTGTGTTTTTGTTAGCTTAGAATGAGTCCTTCATGTCTACATAGGGAACGGGTCCTCTTCACGAAGTCCACCATGTTGCTCCTCCATGTTTCTACAGTAGCTCAGAACGGACAAACCAAACTCTGGCTCTGGAGAGAGACTGTCACGTCTTTATGTTACTCTGACACGCTTGTGAAACTGCGGTAACGTGAGCCGCAGCTGCAAAACCGTCGTACCACCAGCCTGTACCTTTAAGTACAAATTTGAGGAACTTGTACTTTACTTGAGTATTTTCTTTTCATGCCACTTTCTACTTCTACTCCACTTCATTTTATTTTGCCCTTTTTATCAGCTACATTTATCCAACAGCTTTAGTAACTAGTTACTTCAGATGTTTGCATGTAAAACTTATGAATAGCCTATAAAAGAAAAAATAATTGCCAACTATTTTAATAACTGTTCACGTACTTTTTTTAAATGTTGTTTTAATAATGTTTAGTTATAATCACACTATATCCTGAATTTTTACAAATCAAATAATCAATCGATTAATAGAGAAAATAATCAGCAGATTAATCCATAATGAAAATAATCATTAGTTAATAGTTCAAAATGAGCTCCGCCTCAATGGAGGACGGAACCTGCCAAAATAAAAAAATATAGATAAATTAATCAATAAATAGATAAATATGCCATTAAATGTACCAAATATAATATTAAAAATACATTTTGGCACTGATAAATTGCTAAAATGTAACAGAAATAAATGTTTCTGTTATAATTTGCTTCTTTTTTATTTACTTTTGTATGTATACTTTTGATTACCCTATTTATCTCCTCTTCTATATCATTTTATTATTTATTTATTACTCTCTCATCTTCAAGCGCTTATCCAGGGTCGGGTCGCGGGGGCAACAGCTCCAGCAGCGGCTCTACTCCGAGTCCCTCACGGATGACTGAGCTTCTCACCCAATCTCTAAGGGAGACGCCAGCCACCCTCCTGAGAACACCCATTTCGGACGCTTGTTCCCGCGATCTAGTTCTTTCGGTCATGATCCAGTCCTCATGACCATAGGTGAGAGTAAGAACGAAGATTGACCAGTAGATCGAGGGCTCAGCTCTCTTTTTGTCACAACGGTGCAGTAAAGTGAATGCAATATTAACCACCCGCGGCGGCGGGGCGCGC
>CAKAOI010050079.1:0-14544 GCA_916701655.1 Sebastiscus albofasciatus
TCTTTTCTAAACCTAACCAAGTAGTTTTGTTGCCTTAACCTTACCAAGTCTATCTTTTCCTAAACCTAACTAAGTAGTTTTGTTGCCTAAACCTAACCAAGTCTATCTTTTCCTAAACCTAAGTAATTTTGTTGCCTTAACCTTACCAAGTCTATCTTTTCCTAAACCTAACTAAGTAGTTTTGTTGCCTAAACCTAACCAAGTCTATCTTTTCCTAAACCTAAGTAATTTTGTTGCCTAAACCTAACCAAGTCTATCTTTTCCTAAACCTAACTAAGTAGTTTTGTTGCCTAAACCTGACCAAGCTGTTTCATGTGAAGACAGAAGTTAATTTTGAAAAGACTACATGCATGTAATGAGTGGAAATTGACACATGTTGGTGGACAGTCGTTGGAAAACGCACAAAAAATGAGGAATAACTTTTCGTAATATATCATACGAATATGTTGATCTATGTCAATCACCTAACTTTGTCTGTGGAGAAATTGAATGACATTTTTACTTCTAGGACCCGAACGCCTGAAATTTTTTGAATAAACAACAATAAGCGTTTTAATACTCTATTACACATTACTGACATAATAAGTAGTGCATTTCCCATGAATTGGAGCCAGCATGCAGCAGAAGAGGACCTTAAGGTACCTCAGCATTTGCTTCAACATTTAGCTGTGGTGGTCTCTGCTTATTGAGCAGAAACTAAGCATTTATAAATAGATCCAGACATGAAGGATATAAGAAGTGATATCTAGTGTTGCCTGTTTGGTGCTAGACAGTGTCCAGTTTCTGTCTCACAGAGTGGGCGAGGCAGAAACTTAGATGGTTGCAACTTTTTAAAGCCTCGACCATATCTGCTTTTTACTTCCTGGAATGCGGTTGCCGAGCGATGGTCCGATCACCGAGGATGGGATTTCTAAATGTCATCTAGCTGTCACTGGGCGAGCCCTTTTGATGTGAAATGAGGCTGTTGATGCCAGGAAACAGAGCAGGCACATAAGGGCAACTCTCCGTGAGGTGAGGTACGGGCGACATGTTTTTGCTGATGCATGAACAGAGAACAACAGAAACAACAAAAAAATGTAGGAAATGTAGCAGAGGCAAGACAGGAGAAAGACAGAGAGGAAATGGAGAAAGTGTAGCCGTGTGTTCAGACTGCGAGCTACACAATCAATAAGTCACAGGAAGTCTGTTCATTTCCTATTCGACTAAGCAGCCAAGGAAATATTGGGCAGTGTGTGAATGTTAACAAGCTGGTCAGCTGGAAAAAAGTTGGCCCTGGCTGAACTTTGAACGTGTTTATGGGTCCAGTTGTGGACAGGAAATAAGATATTTTCCTTGTTTCCCTATTAATGTGATTCTGAGAACGAGGGTGCTGTAAGTTATCATTAATGCTCACGTCCTTTTTGTAAAACAATTAGCGAACGGTTCGTCACAACTTGCTTTATTTGTGAACAAATGTAATGAACAAAACGTTTTAAAGTTCTCTGAATCTGCTCTTTTGGGGCCAACATTTACAGAAGAATTAAATGTTCAGATGAAAGCTGTGATATGTGTAAATAATAGAATAATTATTTAACTATAGCAAGCTTTCTGGGTGTTATCTACTGTATGGTAGTAATAATAATGGTCCAAAATGATGTAAAATCATTTTCTTGGGGGAGGAACGCCAAACCCAATATCTCCTAATATATTTTAGTTAAAATTCAGAATGTAATATTACTGTAATACTAGCACTTGTTTTTTTCCACTTCAAGCTGTGGACCAAACGGACAAGAAAACATAATATGGGGTATCTATGTATGGGAATGACAACCAACCCTGATGTCACTTTATTGATATTAACAAAGCAGACAACAGATGTAATCGGTCATCCACAAAGTAACATCTGTAAAGAAGGTGGCAGAAGGCCAGAATATCAGATAAGACAAAAATGTAAGCGTAAGAGAAAGAGTGAGCGATCAATGGAGGAAAAGAGAAATATAAAGAGAAAGAGAGACCTAGAAGAAAAAGAGAGAATGAGAAAGAAAAAAAGAGAGAAGGGGACAAGGAGAGAGGGAAGGGAAGCAGAGAGGCTGCAGCTGGATCGAGAAGACGCATGAGGAGAATCCCAATAACCTCCTGTTCTTTCCTTGAGAACAAGAATAATACACTGTGTACTGAGTCAGTGTTTATGTGTGTGTGTGTGTGTGTGTAGAGTGTGGGTTATCAGGGGAGGTACTGTGTGTGCGTGTGTGCGTGTGTGTGTGTGTGTGTGTGTAGCATTGCTTATGTGTGTGTGAGGGGGTGTTAGAGCATGCTGCATGTTCTTTGTGTGCTGTTTAGCATGCATTTGTGTGTTTCTAGGCGTGCATAAGCACAGTCAGTGTTGACTGGGTGATGATCAGCGTGCAGTGCTGCTCACGGCCAACAGGAGTCACTGTTGGACTGTAAAACTGCTGAGACATGTCACTAGACGGGCAGCGAGAGGGAGAGAAAGATAGGTAGACATTATGTTTTCTTAGAAAGACTTCAAATTAGGTTGGTGTTTTCAGTAAGTCACAGCTTTAGGATAGATCTTCCCTTTATGTTAATCTTTTTACTTTTAATGAGTTGATATGCAATGGTGTAGGTTTGGATTCAAGACTAATGTGGGCACAGTGATGTCAGGGGTTGTTCAACTGAAACACTTTCCAATTATAATAGAAAGCTACTGTATGTTAGTGTTCAGTGTTATTTATTCACAAATCACATTTAAAATAACATTTTACACTTTGATAGAGACCCAATATTAGGGGAATATTATTAAATGCTAATTAAAAACATAAAGACAAGGTGTTTTTTAGCCCTGACAGTGTAAACCTTTCTCAGGCTGAGTACCGCCCAACAATCTCCACCAATTACATGGTCAGGCCAACCTGTATGAGGCCTTTGCAGGGTTCCTACACATTTCAAAATTCCATACTTTACCAGACTCAAATTTCCAGACTTTTCCATATTTGACTTTGTGACTTTGTGACTTTGTAACTCGGGATGCAGAGGATGCTGTGTGACGAGACTACAGTGCTTTGCGCCTCCTCCACGGTGGAGATGTCAAACGCAAAGTTACACAAAGTTTGCATCCAGTTCTCTTTTCCAATTTGGAATTGTTAACCAACCAGGCTTTGTATTTGGGACTGTCGTGCCAGCCTCTCTCTGCTCCTTGAAATTCTGAATTTCATATTTTAGAAAACACAATAAGGGCATAAGGGCATTTCCATACTTATCCAGACTTGAAAATTACTAAAAATCAAATTCCATACTTTTCTATGGTGCATAGGAACCCTGCCTTTGATTGGTGTGAGCGACTCAATGTAAATCTTTAGTGTAGCAGATATACGCTTTGAGTATGAAAAGTACAATGTAATTAAAGTTGGTGGTTAGATAGATTGGGCTGTAACCTATTAATAAAAAAGGTTCTCCTCTGTGGTGGAAGTGATTTCTTTGAAAACTTGCTGAGAAGGTTTTATTGTTGGACATATCGATCTTAGAACTTCGCATGTAAATCGGTATTTGACCGATTTGCGTGCTCCACCCAACAGCTGTATCAAATCCAGTGACACATTAGTATTAACTTTAATAATAATCCAGATTTTTCCCCCTAAATTTGACCTCTGCAGAGAGCAATCTATTTTTTTGCCAACTTCCAGTGGTTAAAGGTCTTGCCTTGAGTGGTCAGTACACTGTGATACCACTATGTGTGTGATTATAGGTGCAGAAGCATACCTCGCACCACACTAAACTGCAAGGTGGTGACGCAGACTAGAAAGTTTCAACCACTTGACGCTTTTAACCACACACAAAACACCAATATATGCCATATTTTGCCTGTAATAAACACTCCCTACTATTGCAAGATCACTGCAGGATCGCAATTCAAACCTTTATTAGTGGACATCAAAACCCTGTCAACTCATATTCAGTGTTTATTCATTCAAAATGTTTTCCTTTCCATTTGCTATTTCAGCACGGTCGGAGAGGTGAGTACAAAAGAGTGTTCAGACCTGGAATGGATGTCTTGTTGTTCAGGGATCATCAGTGCGTTGAGAGATTTCGATTTGACAAGAGAGCCATCCTTGATCTCTGCCACACGCTGAAGGGCTGCCAACTAGATAATTCCCACAGATAATTTTTTGTCCTTGTGTGTAAGCGAGTATGCGTGTGTGTGTCCAGGGACGCACAGAATATACTAATCTATAATGAATTTGATGTTAAATGGTCATTTCTCATGCATAAATAAAACCGAGGAAAAGTGTAGAGCTGTTATATTTGAAGTGAGCCATTCTGAGGATGTAGGAGGAGACGTGAGCAATTTTTTAAAAGACAGTGGCAAAGTGTTTCCCCGAGGCCTTGTTCGGGCGCTCAGGTTGATGTGTGTCGATTTGTCTGAAGGCTGCCGGATCTTGTAGCTTAAGCTGCGATAAAAAGTTCAAGGCTATCAAATGCTTGTAGTGTACTCAATTTAATGATAAAGAAAGTTATTAACCAAACTTTAATTTCATACCTAACTGGGTTCAGGAAATTTACTGCGTGACAGCCGTGGGCACAGAGAACAATGTTAAAAACATTATAGGAATACTGTATTATCATCATAATGATTTCTTCACCTGATGGATTACAAGGCTGATAAAAACTAAACTGCATTATAGAAATATTATTATAATATTTCTACATATAGTCACACTCAGTGTAAGCCCTTTGTCACTCTATCTCTATCTATTCTCTCTTTGAAGTGGTCAACTCGCATTTTTGGGTGAATTAATAAGTGTATCATTAACTATTCATGATAAGCCATCTCAACACATTACAGGCTACTGTTAGATACTTATTTGCATTTAGCCTTTGCTTCTCTTTATTTCATCCTTCTAAACGTGAACCTTTTAGCCACATTAGAAGTCAGTGGCGGTCCACCACTTTTGTCCAGAGTGAAATATTTCAACCACTATTGGATGGCTCGCCATTCAATGTTGTACAACATTCATGGACTTGGATGATTACTTTTCCTCTAATGCAACCAGCAGGTCAAAGTTTTCACTTGTCCGGTGAAATATGTTAACTATCGAGATGGATTGGCACGCAATTTTAGGAAAACATTCATGGTTTCCGAGACAATATATCGTAATGATTTGGTAATCCTTTTACTTTGGTTTTAGTTTTGAGTGAAATGTCTCAACAACTATTGGATGTATTTCCATGAAATTTGGTGCAGACATTCATGTCCCTCAAAGGAGGAATTGTAAACACTTTGGGTGATCCTCTGACTTTCCATCTAGCACCATCAGCAGGTCGACATTTCAATTTCTCAATACTTTGGTTTATGACCAAATACCTGCAAAGCTAATGAAGTTCCCATCAGCCTTAGCTGTACTTTGTGTTTAGTGTTTGAATGCTAACATGCTAAACTAAGATCAAAGAACGTATATGACCAAAAAAGTGATCGTTAATTGCAACATCAGCGCCCAGCAAAGCTACGCTTCTGGCACTTTGGACTGAAAGCGACTACCAGACGCCAGCAGAGCGTCCGCCTAAAAAGTGACGTAAAAAAGTATTAAGTGACTATTGTTAGATTCTACTGAAATGGCCTGTGTTGTACAATAAAATATTATAAGTATAATAAGCGTTTTCAGTCCAAAATGTCGGCAGCAGCTGTTGTAAAAAAAACAAAAACAAAACAAAACACTGGAATTTCGTCTCTTTGCTTTAATGCTCTTTGCTGGGATGGTGAACATGGTTAACATTACACCTGCTTAACATAGGCATTGTCATTGTGAGCATGTTAGCATGTTTTTGACTGAAGGAGAGTGTTGTACTATATACATTGGGAAACCTCAGTCGCTAAAACTCAAAACAAGAACAACTTTCAGTCTTGACGTTGTAGATTGTTGTCGTGTTTTCAGAAACCAAATGTTCAGCTCAGACAGTACAGTGCGAACACCAACTTTCAAAGGCCACAAACCTGTGTAGCTGACGTTAAGTCACCAACTCTGAAAGTGACCCATAGGTTAAGAAAAAAAAGGTACAGGCTTTAACTGAGGCTGTAACCTACCGGTAGGAAAAACCACATCAGTTGTGGAAGTGATCGGCAGAGGATCTTCAATCCAGGGTGTAGCGTGGACGGCAACGCTCCAGTCACTCCATGTTCCAATCTCTGTGTCCTTGGCAGCCACCTGTTGAACACAAGCACAGTAGAAAGAACCAGTTAATTAGAAGCATTCATTAATAAGCTTGGAAAATGCAGTCAGAATGTGCAAGAACTGGCTGTATATACGAAAAAAAACAAGAAGCAAAGACCAAAACCAATCTGCAGAAAAAGTGCTTTGAGAAAGAGAGAGATTTGGATTTATGTTTGTTTCCAAGTTTGTTTCCGAGTTTTGAGGCTGCAGCTTTAGATGAAACAGTTGTTCCTGAATGCTGTTGTAGATAACACAGAATTCAATTGTTGATTGTATCAGTCAGGTAGAGCGGCAAGACAGGCGATGTTACCTGGATGATGTATTCCTTCCCGGCATAGGCGTCGGTGATGATGTGGTTGGTGCTGTCAGATAGCTCCACCTAAACAGACAACAGAAGAGAGCAGGTGGTCAGTTTGGATCAGGGAACAGCACCTTTGGGTGATGTTCAGTGAGTTGAAGTAAAGTCTATTATATTCTGAAAAATATAATGATATAGTAGTTAACAAAACAACCTTACAACTAGGGATGTTCCGATACAATTTTGTCCTCCCTGCTACCGATTCTGATACCTGAACTTGCAGTATTGGCAGATACAGAGAACCGATCTGATACAAGCGTGATAAAAAAAACAAAAAACGAAGGCTGTCAAAGTTAACGTGATAATAACACGTCAATTTCTTTAACGCATTAACGTAATCGATCTTCTGGAGGTTGTATCGCGCTCAGTTTTAAAGCTAGTGAAGACACTGCTATCGTACAAAACCTAAGGAATCCATTGGTACCAACCATGTCATGCTAGCTTGTTGCAATTAAATAGTACTCCAAACTTGCGCTAAATTTGGCGAGGAAAAACTGGCATGTCCATTTTCAAAGGGGTCCCTTGACCTCTGACCTCAAGATATGTGAATGAAAATGGGTTCTATGGGTACCCACGCGTCTCCCCTGTTGTTGCCTATTGAGCTGCAGTTTGCCATGTTATGATTTTAGTATATTTTTTATGCTAAATGCAGTACCTGTGAGGGTTTCTGGACAATATTTGTCATTGTTTTGTGTTGTTAATTGATTCATAATAATAAATATATACATACATTTGCATAAAGCAGCATATTCGCCCACTCCCATGTTGATAAGAGTATTAAATATTTGAAAAAGCTCCCTTTAAGGTACATTTTGAGATTAAAAAATGTTTGATTAATTTGTGATTAATTATAGACAATCATGCAATTAATCGCGATTAAATATTTAAATCGATTGACAACCCTAAAATATATATATATATATATATATATATAGTTATTGTTATTGTTATTATTATTATTATTATTATTATTATTAATACTACTACTACTACTGCTAATAATAATAATAATAAACAGCTGTTTACTACTGAACATGTATAGATGTGGTATGATTACTATCTTTGTTGTATGGCCTGGCTCAGGTTAAACCCTTTGTTAAAACATGAACGAATCCATTTTCAATTTCTGGTTAAACAAGTTGATTTTTTTTCTGGGTTAATGAATTAGGGTTTCGGATCGATGTGTAGACTGGTGTACTCGCCAATACCCGATCCTGAATTTGAGCAGTATCAGATGCATTTCTGATACTGGTATTAATCCAACTCTATACTGTATACTCTTACTCTACTTATAACTGTATACCTGATTTCTGAGTGGGTTCTATGGCCCTTAGGGGTAAGAAATGTTTAAACATGATGAATTATGAAAATTCTCAGCTACAAAAGGCAGTCATGAAGTCCTCAGTAACTTGCACTGAAAGTCATACCCTTTTACCTAGGTCTATAGGTCTACCTATAAATTATGTGTTCAGTATAGCAATCCTAGCCTGAGTCTTGAATGTTTTATGGTGGGTGGACTCAGCCGTGCGATAGAGGTATACAATTTTTATTCAGTGCTTATTTATTTACAATGCACCTTTTCTTTCATCATTATTCTGTGCATAGGTCAAGTTTGCTGCTTTATCCTTGCGGTGTTTTACATTTCACCGTTGAATTGATTGAACCTCGATGCCCCCGCTGCCTCCGCACTCACACACATACCGACACTCTGACACGCTTGCAAAATACCAGTGGCATAATTGATGATTATCCCAGAAAGCTTTGGCATCAATGCCACATAATTGTACGACACAATGTAATGCATGCCAGCATTTGAAAGCCTTTTGTGCACACTTTAATTTGCAGAGCGCAGCGAAGAATGAACTGAATGTTTGAGTCACGGGAGTCGTGCATGAGAGAATGATTTGCTGCCTCTCTAATTTACGGTTAGTTTTGTGTGTGTGTGTGTGTGTGTGTGTGTGTGTGTTTGTTTGCCTTCGGCCTGTGTCTGAAAGACTGAAGGGAAAATAGGGAGGAAGAGGAGGAGGAGGTTGCTGCCTTTTCTACTCCTAAAGTCGAATTAAATGATTTAGTGACATGCCTGTTGCCTTCTGCAGTCTAACAGTGCAACAAGACACACACACGCCTCAGTTATTCAGACTGACTCTAGGGCTGGAGGTTCATCTGAACAAGTAGTTTATTTGTTGAGTCGACTGGACAATATATATAAAGGTACAGACAACTCAAATTTGGTCATAAGCAATAGATTTACTACATTTCACTGATGCTGACAAAACATTTCGGAAGAGTGGACATTTGATACTGAATGGCATCTAATCTCAAGAGAACAGCAGCAGAGTAAAGCTTCTTCTGGATAATAAACTGTCGATCGGTCGGGCTCATCTTGATAATCCTGAACTGTTAGTGCACATCTAACTATCTTCTCAACTCGTTTTTATGGTAATGTTTCTTCTGGTGTGAGTGCCAGTGATGGCGAATACTCTAGTCGTGAATGCACATATGAAACTTGGATGAACGTTGTTAACAATCACCTATAGAAATGTGCACTTAAAATCTTAAAATCTCACAAGTTTGGAGAATTTTAGAGACAGTTTATCTAAATATTTTGACGAATCTGACTGAGGTTCGTGCAGGTTAGTAGCCTCCACCAGGTGCAGATGCGCCGTGTTGCGACGACGCGGCCGCCAGAGCTGATTGCGGCCACTCAAGACAATGCTTGTGATTCCACCAGGAGCAATGCAGCGCGATACAGAAGCTGCTCTCTCTGTGCTGTGTATTGATAAACCCATGGACACTTACTAAATGAGTTCATTTTGAGTCTGTATATATCACTATGCAGGGGTACAAAACTCCAGCAACATTTCTAGTATAAAGAACAACTTTATTGTGAGAAGGCCACAGGTAGAAACACATGGGTCTTACAATAAAGCTGTTCGTTATAGAGTTGCGACGATTAATCGAATAGTTGTCTAACTATTGAATTAATCGACAACTATTTTGACAATCGATTAATCAAGTAAAAAAAACTCTCCGATTCCTTAAATGTGAATATTTTCTGGTTTCTTTTTCTCCTCTATGACAGAACATCTTTGAGTTATGGACAAAACAAGACATTTGAGGACGTCATTTTGGACTTTTGGGAAACACTGATTGGCAAACACTGATTTTTCACCATTTTCTGACATTTTATAGACTAAAACTAATCTAATCGATTAATCTAGAAAATAATCAACAATGAAAATGATCGTTAGTTGCAGCCCTGTAGTTCATTATACTGCAAATGTTACTTCTTCATACTTTTTCCCTTCTCCATGCATCTCAGAAGTAGGTGAAGTTGTGCCAGACACCCACTCTGCTTCTACTAAATCACCAGGCAAACATAACGTATTACTGATGGAAATGAAAAACTAAAGTTGTAATAAAACAGAATCGTCCTTTAAATAGTCTTGATATATCTCCAGGGCTACATGTAGTCAGAAGAGTCTGTGATTTGATTAAAAAAACTCCTCACACCACCATATCATTTTAACAAAACCTTCGATTTGGGGTTTCCCTTCGAGTTCTTCAGGATGTGTGAATCTGGAGTCGATCCAACAAATAACCCCCTGGTACATCCCCAGCCTCCGTGCTTCCTCTGTCTTCCTGTAATCTGTCTCTCATCGCCCACCCTCTCTGTAAAGTTGACCCTTCTATTTTCATCGTTGCCTCTCTCTCTCTCTCTCTGCTCTAACTCTTTGTCTCTCGCCCGCTCTCTCCCTCTGTTTGGACGGAAGTTCAGGCTTTATCTGCCCAACCGAGCGCTACATTTATAGGCTTAATTTCATTAGTGGAATGCAATAACAATGTCGTCCGAGCATGTGTGCGTGTTACATGTTCCCCTTTGAGTGCTGTGTGGATATACTTTACTATATATAGTGTGTTTACATGTGTGCGCTAACAGACTTGTGTGCAGCCTTTGAGGCTAAAAACTTCCAGTGTTTATATGTGTGGCCCAACCAGCGTATCCAACCGTAGCTTCTATCAGCATTCCTTCCTGACTCCGATGCGTGCGTGTTTGCATACTAATGTCTACAGTGCGAAAGCTGCCGAAAGTTCAGCCGCACACGTACATCTGTTCCGTGCGTTCATGTAAATCTTTGCATGTGTCGCCGTGTTTTTGCACGTGTGTGCGATTGCATTTGATATGAATGTAAAAAAACTACATTTGTGTTTGTGTTTCTTCGTGTGCACATGTTTACACTCGTGTCGGTACACGTCTGTCGCATTGTTCCTTGTGTTTTCAAGGCTGATGTGGAACTTGTGTGTGCGAACATGTATGTGAAACTACGCATATGTTTATACGTTGAGGAGTATATGGAGTAAACAGCTTGCAGATAAACACTTCCAGAGAGATGGATGTGTTGCTGCGTTGCCAAGTGGCTAAACAGGGAGAACAGTGAGCAGCACTTAATATCACATGCTAGTCACAGGGAGGAGGAGGGAAGGGGGGGTATAGATGGGAGGAGGAGATGCATTTTGGAGAGGCTGGTGCTATTGCTGCCAAAAAATGCCGTCAGATCATTCACACTGCAAGACCAAGCCTGTGTGTTGTGGCGGTGGTGGTGAAATTATGTATATTTACTTGTTGCGCTCTCTCTCTCTCTCTCTCTCTCTCTCTCTCTCTCTCTCTCTCTGTGTGTGTGTGTGTGTGTGTGTGCTTCACATATCCGAAGGGGCTGATGTATTGTATACTAAGCTGTTTAGAAAAGTGTGTGCAATTTTTTGCACATGCAATTGTATGTGTGTGACTCATCCACACACACACACACACACTGACACAAAGGAAAAGCAGGCACAAACACACTGCCACTCCCAACACCCAAATATTTACCTTACCATAATCATGTCCCATTGACTCAGTGTAAATATATTGTATGCACTAACCCCCGAGATATAATACGATAATGATAATAATAAAGATTCCAACCCAAACGGAATGACCGACCAAATGGGTCGATTTTGAAAGTAATGATCCCTAAATGTCCTCACTTTGGAGGAATTTCCTCATTTCCTACATAAACACCATATGTCTGTTGATTGTAAACAGCATATGCGAAGCATGAATGTTTGACGATCGACTGGAGATGAACGCGGAGATGTCGGCCCGCCTGGTATTATTGCAGGAATCCACATGAGAGGCAGCGCACCTGGATTTTTCTAACCCCTTTGAACATACATGGAAATGCTAATTCATTGTTGCTCCGAGTTCAACAGCTGCTTTACACAGAAGCTGCAGTTTTTAAGACGAGTGCTGAATAAACATTTTACTTGGCTCAAGACTCAACAACTGCTATCAGATTTAGCCAGCTATAGCTCCTCTTAGCTAGAGCAACAGCGTTGCCAAAGTCATTCGGATCAACCGACTATCTAGCTGCTGCTGTAAGTAAGTACACACAGTGCACAGACACAGTAACCCAAACTATTTTTAAGCTCAACAAAGTCGAAATGGAATACGAAAATGTAGTTTCTTCATATTTTTTATATCAAAATCCAATCATCCAATCAAACAAAATATGAAATGTGCTTATGTAATGTCATGACATCCATCCATCCATCCATCCATCCATCAATCAATCTGCAACTTTTAGCGACAAGGGAGGTGTGTGTGGATCAACAGTCCCCTTTAGCTCCGTATCACGCTACATCCTAAGCCTGCACACTTTTTAGCAGTCAAATCAAATGCAAAGGATTTGATTTAAATCCCTCTTGTGACTGTACATCGCTCAAATATGCCATTTCACCGGGGAATATGCCACAATACAGAAGCTAAAGATGCTCTAACTTCTGTTTCACTGGGACTTTAAAGGGACTGTATGTAAGTTTTTACATGTATAAACGTTTTTCTAATCATTTTTAGTTGCCAATGTGTGAACAGGTTGTAACCTAAACTAAAAAAATTAGACCTTCCGCGACTTTCTGGGTTTCCTTTATCAGCCTGTAGACTGCTTTTAATGGGAAGAATCCGGGCCCATTCTTAACGGAAAAATCCAACGAATGGAATGTCATGTGTGCTTTATTTTCAGCTCCGCTACAGGGCTAACAGTGTGCAACCATAGCTAATGTTCTGTTAGAAATGGAGTCCGCGCACGCCAACAAACAACCAGCAACTTAGACTCCAACACAAACTTCACAGATGCACAAACAAAACAAAGTTATATCTAGTGAAGTCCGTCTGGACAAACAGGAATGTGACCGACGTCATAGGGGGAAACTACATTGAGTCCCTTTAAGAGGAGGAGGAGGACATGTGATTGGCTGAAAGGTGAGAGAATAGTGACAAATCCACTCTCAGGA
The DNA here is from genome assembly GCA_916701655.1 of Sebastiscus albofasciatus. Taxonomy (NCBI): domain Eukaryota; kingdom Metazoa; phylum Chordata; class Actinopteri; order Perciformes; family Sebastidae; genus Sebastiscus; species Sebastiscus albofasciatus. Next base: position 12,877 of record CAKAOI010050079.1, read on the forward strand.
GAGGTGACATTATAAAACAAAATGTGATATCATGTAATAAAAAGTGACATTTTAAAAAGAGAAAGTGACATTATGAAATAAAAGGTAACAGTTTGAAGTAGACGGAGGCATTATGATGTAAAAAGTGACATTATAAAAATAACAAGTGGCATGAAATTAAAGTGTTACTGGCCAAAAATGTCACTATGATATAAAAACTGAATTTTGAACAGGGCATTTTGAGATGAAACAATCTATTATAAGAAAAAAACACCACCACCACCACCAACAACAACAACATGAACTCACATGAATGAGTCGAGTTCCACTAATTTCTTGAATTCTTGAAACCGCACACAAACACAGCTTAACACACACACACACACACACATGCACACACTCCCCCAAGAGCCACTACACAACTCCAGACAATGAGAGCGGCAGAGAGAGAGGAGATGTGAACAATCCTCAGGGATTGCATAAGGAACTGTGAGAAAAAGAAGTGACCCTTTATTTTTCACACATCCTTTTTATTTCCCCCCCTTTCCTTTCCTTTCTCTCTCTCTGTTTTCTCCTCCTACACTATAACATTCTTTCTTGTGCCTTTCTTTAATCATTATTCTATCTGGTGCTTGTGTTTACTGTTGCAAAAAAAACCCTCAAATAACTTTCCCCACTGGGATCAATAAAGTTTAATCTCATTTTACCTCCTACAAATATATATTTACTGTGATGTTGTAGAAATTAAAAGTAAGGGAGGAACTCAAACTGACCCCTGTAATTACCACCAAGTCCAATAAAGTCCAATAAAAATTACATTAAATATTTTCATTATAACCTGCATCAGGGGGATTATACTTGCTACAGTAGACCATATATAGACGACCATCTATAGACACATATGCTATGGGATAAAGCACCATTCATATAGGTCAGAGATGGAAAGGACAATGAGATGAGGCAAGAAAAGAGGAACAATATGTAAAGAAAGAGAAGAGTAGACAGACAGACGGACAGAATAGGGAAAAATGAAGAGTCTGAGAAATGAGAGAGAGAGATGCAAAAAAAAAGAGCCGGAGAAAAAGACGCAAAAAAAAGGAGAAGGAAAAGCAGAGAGAAGGAGACATGGAGAGAATTGGCGTCGGTGGTCAGATCTAATCCAGTGAGCATGTCTGTTGTCCTGGAAAGGAAACCCAATTATATGGCACTTCCACTGGCCCGATGGCGCTCTGTGTGTGTGTGTATGTGTGTGCACTGAGAAGGTTGGTCTCATTAGGTTGACTGACAGCTCCCATTTTTTCCACCGCACACTCCTCCCATTTAAGAACACACACACACGCACATGCGCAGAAACGGCAGGTCCAGGGGTAATTTCTCAGACAGTATTTCTCTCTTTGAAGCCCCAATTGCCATAGCAGCAATTACTGTAAAAGGAAGCTAAACCCCCCGGCCAATCGAAAATCCCCAACTAGACCTTGCGCCCTTAAAAAGCACGTGGCAGTTTCAACAACACGGCGGCGGCAGCGGAGGTGTCTCAACATTCACTCGGCTTGTCGGCATGTCAAGAATGTCAAATGTGAACAAGTCATGAAAAATACAACTTCAATCAGAACTCATCCCGTTCTTTCTTCCCCCTTCTCTAACAACTCGAAAAAAGCTCCTGTCGTGTTATAAAATGTTATATATATA